>BHFT01026564.1:79593-142079 GCA_004320025.1 Laticauda laticaudata
ATTGGGGGGGGGGGGTGAGAGATCCTTTTGCCTGCTCTGCCCAAGGAAGTTGGAGTCGGAAAAGAGGTGGCAGCTGCTGTGGGGATCCTATCTTAGCAGCTTCCCAGAGACGGGACGGGACGGGGGGGGGACGGGACATATTATTAGTTCAAGATGATTTTCCGTGGTCTGACCTGTTGGACAACTTCCTGTACTTAATCCAAGGGAGATACAGGCTATTTCCCCATGTGATCTCCCCCCCCAAGCTCTTCATGCAGCTGGAAGCGCCTTCTGCTCCCGGAGCATTTCCTTGGTGGCGTTTGAGGCTGGCCTGGTTTCCTTGTCCACCTCGCTGGTGCTTTCTCCCCTCCCGACTGCTGCTCCTCCTCCGTGTTGCTGTCAGGAGAGGCTGATCAGAGCACGCTGCCCTCTGCCCCGGGCGCTGGAAGCGGAGCCCTCCTTGTCATCTCCCCAAGCAGCAGGGCAGACAGAGCCTTTCTGTGTGGCTTTCAAGCAGTGGAAGGAAACAGCCCGAGAGGCTCTCTGGGAAGAGCTGCTCCCGGCCTGGTTGGAGCCTTTGTTCTGAAATCTGCCCAGCCTGGACCAGCGTTTGCGAGGTGAGTTCTGGAGCTGGGCCTGCTCTTGGCATCTTGGTCCAGGGGCCTCTGCCGGTGAGAGTCGTGCGCTGATTGAATGTGAGATCAGACACAAGTCCGTCCGTCCCCCTTGGCAAAAAGGAGACAATTTTGCCACGCAAATGTTGGATGTCAGTGGATCTGATGGTAGCTCCAGGCGTGAGGCAGAGCCAGAGAGCACCTGGCTTCAGGACTTCAGGTGGGGACAGGATGCTACCCAGGGGCCCCTCTCCTGTTTCATCATCTGCAGATGGGAAAGAGCCTCTTATTTTAATCCATTTATACTTCGCCACTCTGGCTGTTTCTAGGAGGCCTGAGGAGGAGACGGGACCTGCAGCTTTGCCCCTCCGCAGCCCCAGCCTTGAAGGCAACGACCACAAGCCCTCCTGTGAGAGGGAGGCTCTGAAGGCTGCGCGCTCTGGGGGAGAAGGTGGCTCAGGATACCGGAAAACGCCCTTTGGAGCACAAGTGGGGTCAGGGTGTTTCCATGCGCTGAGCATTCATAGACTCCTGAACCACTGTGCCCGTAGCGTGGCACATGTTAAACGATTTTTAAATCCATTGTTCCTGAAGCTGAGTTAGGCCACTCACGTTATTTCTGCATTCTGTATTGACACTTTGGAAAACGGGGTCAGTATTGGTCCCAGCTTGGCTGCCGCCAGGGTGGGAAATCCACAGGCCAATCCATATCGATGCTCAGTGGGGGTTGAGTCCTTGCCAACTGAGCAGCTCCCAGTATAAAGCAAAAACATAACACTGGGTAATTTTTCTGCAGGACTGATGGGCCCACAAGGAGAGTGGGGGGAAGGAAGGGTTTCCTGGCAGAAAGGGAACATATAAGAAAGTGATCAAGAAAAATCAGACTGGAGCCTGTGGACAAAGAACCCCAACAAATGATAAAAACTACTCTCAACGGCATAATAAGACCAAGGAGCTGATAGTGGACTATAGAAGGAACAGATCAGACCTCCAGGCCTTGCTTATCCATGGAAACCGAGTGGAGCAAGTGTTAAGTTTCTGGGTGTTTCCCTAAAAGAGGACCTGACCTGGGTGCCCACATTGCAGCCCTGGTCAAAAGGGCCCAGCAGAGATTCTACCACCTGAGGCTTCTCAGGAAACAACCCCTGAATGGAAAAACTGCTGGTGACCGTCTACCGCTGCCCCATAGAGAGCATCTTAACATTCCTGCACACCTGTGTGTGGTTTGCCCATTGCACAGTGGCAGATAGGGCAGCACTCCAGGGGATCATGGGTTGCCCTCTCCCTCTTTGGAAGAGCTTTATAGCTTCTACTGCCTTAAGAAAGTTCAAAGATCCATCTCATCCTGGGCACCTTTTTTTAAAAACTATTACCATCTGGCAGATGGTACAGGACAATAATAAAAACAAGGACAAATAGGCTGGAAAACAGCTTCTATCCCAGGGCAGTAGCACTTTTGAACTGTGCTGTGTAGTGCAACGATGGTGCAGTGTTGCGGGTTTTCGGTTCAATGTGTGGAGGGTGAAGGATGTGTGTTTGTGTTTATTTTCATGGTCATGTGCCCTGAAGATGGTGTTTGATTTCGTTGTATGAGGTGCAATGACAATAAAGTAAACTAAACTAATAAAATACATTGTAAAATGAATATCTAGGGTTGAAGGAATTGAAATCAGGCTACCTGTAATAAAACGGAATAAATTGACATTTGGAACAATCAACAATACTTCACACTTGGGGCTTTGCTTTTAATTTCCACGTTTTTTAGGTTTTAGGGCTTCAGAGTTTCTTGGCAATGCACATAGAGGCCAAAAAGGAAGGATTGGATAAAAGTTCCAAACAAAAGAGAAAAAGTTTTCCCTGGTTTTGTCTTTAGCCGTTGAGTTTAGAGAAAGCACGTTCAGCATGTCTGGTTGAAACTTCCAGCAGAGATGATGTGTTTCATTTTGCTATCAAAGTTTAATGCTGAATTGGGGTTCCATTGATGATGATGATGATATGAATTCTGGAAGGTGACTAAGGTGTTTCTCTGCTGTTGGAGCAGAATTACTGTTGTTGGGAGTTGTAAGAAACTTTCAGCGGTGGCTGTGTGGAAAGTCCCTTGTTCTTGGGGACTTGATTTTCTCAGGTCTTCTGCACATTGAATTTATTAAACTGTAAACTCTCAAAATGACCCACCTCTACCTTATGCAAGCTCCTGTGTAGTAACAACGTTTAACCATGAGCCGGTATATATATCATACATGAAGATGTGCTATGGAAAAGGCATAATAACCTTGAATTAAATGGTAAACCCAAGACTGTGTTTATATAACCCCTTGCTTGCATAATCTGAATGCTCACAATTGCAGTGCTTGGAAGATGGATAAAGAACCATTGGTGCATGTTTGTCAATGCCTTCAGGAATATTTTCAAACCTGTGCAAATGCTTCTGGCATCAAAGCCCAGCTCTGTTAATTTTCCTGCAATCTTATCTCCCACAAGAGCTGGATGCCGGTAATGGATTTTTGAACTGCTGTTTGCTATTAATTGTGCCAACACTCTTAAAACGCGGCCGCCTCTTTAGCCACTGAAGTAATTGTGGCAGTAGATGCTAGATGTTTTTATTGTCAGTCTGGGGAAAGGCTGCTTGAGTATCCTCTGCCTCCTGTCAGGCACTTTTGTTGGTTCGTGCAGGTTCTGGGATTGGAGAAGAACAAAAAATCTCCCGCCTGTCCTCTCCGTCCTTCCCCTGATGGGTAAAGGGCTCCTCCTGTGTTGGCGCCTTTTCTTGATGTCAGCCCAGCCTGTTCAGTCCTGCCTTAGTAAGGAAGAGATTTGATAAGTGGCCTCTTCTTCTACCCTTCCTTCCCCGGCAGCCTTTCTGAGAGGGAGGGAGGGATCTCAGCCATGACGATACTCTTTAAGTGCAGAATGCTGGATACCAGCTGGCCTGTCCCTGTTAGTTGTCGTGTTAGCCTATTTGTCGTGGCCCATTGAGCCATGACTTCCTCAAAGGCCAGCACCTGTATCCAGTTAGGCAGCATATCTGGCCCGAGACCTGACAGGGTGCACGGAGGGGGAGTTGCACAGGTGAGGACTTCGGCTGGCTGCTTCCTCATTCCTCGGGTGTGAAATGCAGAGATCCCACAAACACACTGGGGTGGACTGTGCAATGACTCCCAACCTTCCCTCCTTTGTGCTTGCAGAGTACAGCCGCTTTGAGTCCAAGATCCATGACCTCCGAGAGCAGATGATGAACAGCAGCATGAGTTCGGGCTCTGGCTCCCTTCGAACCAGTGAGAAGCGGTCCCTCTACGTCCGGTAAGCATTGTCGAAGGGCCCCTCCGGATTGACTCTCTTGTTACTCTGCCGCACTCAAGGTCATCTCGCCTTCTCTTCCCCCAGAAAAAGGGGCCACTGGCTGGGAGTGCTGGAGCGCTAAAGCCTGGCTAGCAGCACCCTTTCCTTTTTAAGTTGGGACAGCCAAGTTTAGCCCCTTTACACTCATCGCCCTTCTGACCTCAGCCTGTGGCTTGGCCGCTTCCTGTCTCTGTGGCTTCTATGGGGACCACTGTCCCAAAGCAGCATGGCCTCCCTGCACCCACCAGAGCAAGGCACCGGACGTGGGATGCCAGTGGCCTCCTTCGGTGGGGCACTCCTGGATCACTTGTGGGGCCCAGAGCCCACACGGCCTGTTCGATCAAACACTTGCCACGCACAGTTTAGCCACATGTGTTGAGCAAACTCAGCTATGTGACCGGCTTTGGCACTATGAATCCTGAAATCGAATTGGGAGAACCTGGGTTCAGTTAATCATGGTCAAGCATGTTGGGCTGGCGGAGGGTGAAGGGGCTGAGCCTCTTCTGCCAGGTGCTCTTGAGCCTTCTCAACGTAGGAAGGGAGGCAGAGCCTCTGCAGGGCCTCAGCCTTTGGCTTGCTGATTGTCTGGAAGCGGGTCTCTGGCCCTCGCCGGCTGCTTCTCTCGCGGGCTTCATGGAGGGATTCCGTGCCTGCAGGAGGAGGGGGCAAGGCAAGGAATCCGCCAGCGCTGGATCTGGACTCCAGCAGGCAGTTGGCTGTGCTGCTCCTAGTGGAGCTCCTCTGCCACCCCAGCCTGGGCTGCTTAGCACATAAGCCAACCTGGTGCAGTTTTTTGGGTCTGGCCGCTTAGCTGCTCCTCAGCTGGACTGGTGGTCCTCGCAAACGCCTCCCCAACCCAGCTTTTCTTTTCAATGGCAAAGCCACCAGGGTTCCTGAGCCCATCTTGCACAGCACATTCTTGGCTGCTGCTGGGATCGAGGCAGCTCTCTGCAAAACCTCCCCTGCACTGGGAGAGGAGGCTCAGCCCTGTTGGGTGGAGTAGTTTCGGGCACAATTTAGCTGAAACTGATGAAATGGACAAGCTGCCGGTTGGGGTAATTACAAGGCTTGCTAGGCCAGATGGGAAAGGCTGATCCAGCCTCAACCCAAACCTTCTTCTCCTGCCTTTGTCTCCCGAGCAGGAACCACGAGCCCTGCGATGGGGCAGAGGCACCGAACGTCTGTGGAGGAGCTGGCAAAAAGCAAGCCTCCCAGTGCATGGAATGGAAGGATAGGATAGGATAGGAGCTGGAAGGGACCTTGGAGGTCTTCTAGTCCATCCCCCTGCCCACTTATCAACCATTTCAGATAATTGACTGCCTGGCCTCTTCTTAAAAACCTCCAGTGAGGGCTTTTTTTTTGCAAGGCAAGCCTAGGCCAGGGGTGGGATATATGGTTGGGGCAAAAGGTGGGGCCTTTTGGTGGGCAGGAGGCAGAGTCGCCAGGAGGGACCTGGATCGAGAGCAGGAGGCTAAGGCCAAAGGAAGGGGACCCTGAGGAAGAGCAGGAGAACATCCGCCTTGCATCCAGCAGAAGGTCCCAGGTCCAGGCGTCAGGGTGGGGAGCTTTGTGGACAGACAGTGGCCCTCCGTCCCTCCTGCTAACCTGCCTCATTCCTGGACAGGGCCCTCTTTGACTATGACCGAACTCGGGACAGCTGCTTGCCCAGCCAGGGACTCAGTTTCTCTTACGGGGACATTTTGCACGTCATCAATGCCTCGGACGATGAATGGTGGCAGGCGAGGCTGGTGACCCCTCACGGCGAGAGCGAGCAGATCGGAGTCATTCCCAGCAAGAAGAGGTGAGCCTGCCGCTGTGGCAGTCAGTGGTGGGTTTTCGCTGGACAGTTGTGCGGCTTCCCTTCAGAAGGGTTGTCAGGAAGAGCGGAAATGGAGTTTGGGGTGGGGCGACCTGGGCCTGTGTTTTGCTTTCAAGCAGGAGGAATTTCCAGGAGGCAGAGGGGGGGCCCTTTGGACTGTTGAGCTTCTGTTTTACCGTGCACTGAAGGCCTGAGGAATTGGCCATGCCAATAATGTCTGTGAGGTTCCTGAAGAAAGAACTCGAGGAACAAGCACCGGAGTGAGATCCAAGTCACCCTTCAACCTCTTTTTCTTTTTCTTCATGCTGTCAGAGTGGAAAAAAAAGAACGGGCGCGCTTGAAAACGGTGAAGTTCCACGCTCGGACAGGCATGATTGAATCCAACAGGGTAAGTGATGCTGCTGCTGCTGCGTGTGTGTGTGTGTATGTGTGAAGCAGGGAAGCGTTCTGAAAGAAATCCGACTGGGGCGGCAAGCAGAGTTCCTGCAAGGTGCGCTGTGGCCGGCTGCTGCTCAGGTGACGGTTGAACAAAGGGTCTCAGTCTGCAGGAGGAGCCTCTGTAAAAGACACACATACACATACACACACACACACACACACAGAGCTATGGCATCCTTAGCCTTCCTCCAGCCAAGGCCCAGGACAATTTCTCCAAGGTCGGCTCAAGGAGGTTGCTGAAGGCTGGGATGGGGAATTCCTCCACAGACTGGTGGGGAGCTCTCCTTCTTGTTGTGGCAATGAAAATGGTTAGTCATCTTCTGCCATCCCTCAAGATCATTTCCTCCACCCTTAATTTTCCTCTTACATCCCATTTACATGTAATTTCCATGATTTCATTTGAGGGGCAGCTTCCCTGACATTGATCACCGTTGTCTGTTCATTTTTTTCTTGCATGCTTTAAACTCCATTGTTTTTTGTCCTTTTTGTTTCTGTTCTTTTTGTTTCCTTCTGCACCCCTTGCATCTTCACCTTCTTCACAGTTGATCAAAACGAAACGTAAAAAGAGTTTCCGTCTCTCTCGAAAATTCCCCTTTTACAAGAGCAAAGAGAACTTGGCTCAGGAAAGCAGCGGACAGGAACGTAAGTAGCAGCTGCCCTGCTCGGATTCTCTCGGGGAGCCCCAGCAGCTGCCCCAGCCCTGCGAGGGGAAAGGGGCCCACGGCTTCCTCCCTCAGGGGGCTGCCCGGCCCCAGACCTGGGCGGCTTGGCGGAGCCTGCATTGCCTCGAGGCCGGGCTGAGAATGGTGTGGCCCTCAGTGGCTGTGAGCAGATGCTGGGCCAAAGGGCTCTTCATCCAAGGTCAGAGGCAGCAAAGAAGGGCTGAGCCCTGGGTCCAGAGGAGAGGCTGCTGGCTCCTCCTGGCTTCCTTGCTCAGCTTTGCCAGGCTTAGTAAGAGGCTCTCGGACTTTGCTTGCAACGATGGTTCAAACCTGGAGCACTTCACTCTTCCTGAGGGCCCATATTGCTCAGCGGTCTCCCGTAGCCTCACAAACGCCCCCCCGCTGAATGTCTTTGGGGCAGAGCTTGGCCCCCGGGGGCTCCCTGATGACAGCCGGGCTCATCTAAGGCCTCAGCAGCAGGTCTCTCTCTCTCTCTCTCTCTCCTTTCCCTGCCCAATGACTTACGGGTATTACTTATGACGGCTGCACATTCCACATTTCCTACAAAATGACTGGAGACACCCTTACAAAGTAGCCGGTTTTGTGTGCTCGCTCTGCCTGGAGGGCAGCGTTAGGCTCTCGTGCCGTACTTGCAGAGCCAGCGGCCGCCTGCGCCTGAAGCCCCAGTACACTCGAGTTGGTCTTCCGGGCCTCGTCTTTTTCCTCAGCTCCCAGCCGTCCGATCCCTTTCATTGGAGTTGCTGGGGTTGAATTCGGATCTTCTCCTTGCTAAGCAATGCCGGGTTGCAAAGCCTCTCCTACCGTTGGCCAGAAAAGCAGTCAAGGATTAGGATATGAGAAAGGGCTACTCCTCTACACGATTACCTGGTTGCCAGGTGCTGCAAGACCCGGGCAGAGGCTGAGGCTCTGTGAAGAGGGGACCACAGTCAGAGCCAAGAAGAACTCGGCCCAGGCTCTTTGGAGCACGATCCTGCCTTTGCGTTGAGCTCTGGGTTAGGGCAATTGCAGGCGAGTCATTCCAGGGAGATGAGCACCTTACCAGTGGTGTGGATAAATGAAGGCTCGGCTCCTGTGGCTGTGGGACCACGGACTGGCTGAGAGGAGCAGCAGACGACCATTTTGGGGCAGGGGTGATCCTTGAGCTTTGGTTGCTGAGGTCTACCCTGCTCTGTACCGATGACCTCCCCCCAATAGCCCCGGCCGGGGTGGCTGGTCCCAGAACAAGGGACTCTGCTTGGTGCTGCCAAACCTGGTTAGCCTGGTACCAAGAGGCCAAGAGCTTTGGCCCTGCTCCTTGCCAAGCACTTGGGGAGGCCTGCCTGGGTGCCGGGGCTTCTTTGGCCCGCCTCACATCCTAGAGATCATGCTCAAATGAGGAGGTTTTGGGACAGCAGATATTTGGAAGCGTTGGTCATGAGCTTTAACTTCACTTGCTGTTGCAGCTCTCAGCCCTTCTGCACTCCTGTCACTAATGCCATCCTGGCCCTGTCTCTCTCTCCTCTCTTCCCCACTTTCTCTTTCCTTCTCTCGTTCTTTTCTCTCCCCCCCCNCCCCCCCCCCCCCACTTCCTCTCCCCTCTGGCTGGCTGTGAATCAGGACTTCCCTGGGTTAAGTGACGATTATTATGGCGCAAAGAACCTGAGTAAGTGGAACTTCACGGCACACCATCCCTTTCCATTGCTAGCATGCCTGAGACCGGAAGGGGGTTGATGGGACGCTTGGCGTAGATTCAGCCCCTGTGAGCCCAGCCGCCTCGTAGTCACTAGACTGGCCGCCTCCTTCCAAAGAAGAGACCCCTTTTGTCAGGTGCTGATGGGTCTTTGCAGCCTCTTCCTGGAAAGGGCTCCCCAGCAGTACAGTGAGTTGGCCAGGAGAAAGGCCAGCATCGTCTTGAGGCCCTCTTGCAGCCAGGTGCCAGCCAAGGAAAGAAATCTGCCCCCTGAACAGGTCGTTGAACTTTGCCACGTTGTCACACACTCTGTGTGTTGGACTCCTTTTCTCCCCTGCTGTCGCAATGGGCACACTTCAGTTGGGCAGCCCTGCGGTTTCTTTACTGCCGTCCGTTTGCTCACCAATCCCTCCCCTCCTCTCCTCTCTGTCGCTTCAGAGGCAGGGTTGTGCTCTGGGGGGAGGGGGGGCAAAGGGGAGCTGGCTAGGAACAGGGCCACATGTCTGTGCTTCAACCCTGCGTGTGCCTGAGCTGCTGCTCTGGTGTGCCTGTTGCAGAAGGTGGCGGAGGGAGAGAGGTGGGAGCACCTGCTGCAGTCCTTATTTGGGCAAGCGATCCACAACCCAAGCGGAGCGGATCAGCTGGGCTCCAAGAGGGCACCGAAGCAGAGGGGCTGGGGAGGTCGCCCTCGGACACCTCTACCCCAGTGCCAGTGGCCATCATCCCCTGCTGTCAGTCTGTATTAAACCTGGGCCTCTTTCTTGGTTGCAGAGGGTGTGACCTCAAATACCAGTGACAGCGAGAGCAGTTCCAGTAAGTATCCCCTGTTTGTTCCAGCCTGACTTTCCTTCTGGCTTCATCCCAGCGCTGGCGGGAGGTGGGGTGTCTCCATCTCTTCTGAGGGCTGGTAACTCTTTTTGGTTGGGACTGGAGCATAGCATAAGTCAACCGGCCAGATAAAACAGGTTGGTTTCAGGTAGCAGAGACGAAGGCCTGAACAGTATCCCTTTTCCCTTAGACATTTACTCATACGGGTGACTGGTGCAAGGCCAAAGAGTAGGCAAGGGGCTTTGGTCCTGTTTCCTTTGGGGCAGAAGCTGCCAATGTCTGCCTGTCATTTGATCCAATCTACAAACTAGGGAAGAAAGGTGCTGAACTAGAACTCTTGGTGTCCCTCATCTTTAGGCCAGGCTGGCTGGGCTGCTATAAACAGGGCTCCCCTTGAAGTCGGTTCCCCAAAGATTTTGCTGAGCGGGAAATAGGTCTCCAGCGGAGGGAACCTTTGCTTCTTTCTCCCTGATTGCTAAGGCAAAGTGAAAATGTCAGGAAGGTTGAATGCCTTAGAAATTAATAGCGTTGCCAGTTTGGCCGTGAGGTGTGGAGTTGTTGCTGCGAGGCCAGCTGATTCTTTCCAATTCTTTCAGAAGGACAAGAGGACACGATTCTCTCCTACGAACCTGTGACAAGACAGGAAAGTAAGTTGATAAAAAGGCTGATCCACCATCTGCTTCCTTCTTCCTGGAGGGCAGCTCAGCCCTGAGGTTTCTGCATTTAGCTTTGAACTTCACAGCTGAGCAGACGCTCGTCTCCAAAACGTCTCCTTGCCATTTGGATTGTCTTTCTAGTTCACTATGCCAGGCCAGTGATTGTTTTGGGGCCCATGAAGGACCGAGTCAACGATGACCTCATCTCAGAATTTCCACACAAGTTTGGATCCTGTGTGCCTCGTAAGTGATGGCTCCCTTTGTATTTTGCGGGGAGGGAGATTGAAGGGACACCGAACGTCTTCCGAAGTGATGCTTTAGGCCCTGGGCTCCGGATGGTTGTGTGAGAAGAGAGTTGAGTGTTCACATCAATCAGATAGTCTCTTTTTGCAGCAGCAGCAGCAGAGGTTAAGGTCAAGGTCATGAGGGCACTGCTTTGGCCCCACTTTCTGAACCTCAGAAAAAGCCAGTGCATTTTCTTTCAGACACTACCAGGCCACGGCGTGAAAATGAAGTTGACGGACAAGATTACCACTTTGTGGCCTCACGGGAGCAGATGGAGAAGGACATTCAGGACAGCAAATTTATCGAAGCTGGGCAGTTCAACGACAATCTCTACGGGACCAGTGTCCAGTCTGTGCGGGCGGTGGCTGAGCGGGTGAGTCCTGCAGCATGGACTTTGCCATCCTTGGTTAAAATACCGCTGGGCCAAGTGGTATCATTCAGTTCATGAATGACCTACATTGTGTCCCCCATCAAACCAGCAGCAGATTCTGGTCCTGGCTTGGCTGTGCCGGGTTTCAGGTCAGCTTGTTTTGAAGCTCCTGTTTCAGGCAGGAGTTGATGCATCTACGCTTAGGGCCTTAAATCAGGACTTCATTTAAGCTCCAAAATAACTGGAAATTAACCTGCCAGCCAGTCACGTCTGATGACGTCTCAGCTGCTTTGGGTTGTGGTCCCCCTGATGAGTTTGGGGTGGGGGCAAAGTGAGGGCTTGAAAGGGCTGTGCAAAGGCTGTGCGGTAACGGATGCCCTGCCCTCCTCCAGGGGAAGCACTGTATCCTGGACGTGTCGGGCAATGCGATCAAGAGATTGCAGCAAGCACAGCTGTATCCAGTGGCGATCTTCATCAAGCCCAAGACCATCGAAGCGCTCATGTGAGTATCACAGAGGTTTAGCAATTGGGTTGCTTTTATTTATTTGTCAATATAAAGTCTCACAGTCTCTGGGTGGCTTGTAAGCCAAAACATTGATTCGCTTACCCAGATGCCACCTTCAGGGGCCGTGAATCCGGGGTACAGCAAAACCTGTCGGAAGAGGAGGCCAGGAGGTGCAGCGGCTGCGGGGGGGAGGAGCTGCGTTTTCAGGGATGGGGGCCAGTTGCGCCAGACATCTCTGGAGGGAAGGTTTAGTGATGGATACGGGGAGGTGGGTGTTGGGCAGCTCTTGCCAAATGGACCACAGTTGTGTCAGGAATGGGCTTTTCGCCCACTTAGTGCCTCCAACTCTCCCTCCTGGCTTTTGGATTGACAGAACCGTTACTTGGCTGCAGGTGGATTTAAAATCTACTTTGGGATACCTTTCCCTGCACTCAGTTCCAAGAATTGGCCATCTTGGTTTCTCTGTGGCCTCCACACCATCCATGGGCTGTGAACTTGCTCCCAGGGCTGCAGCCCTCCTGCTTTCCCTCCACCTGTCTCTTCAGGTGGAGTTGAGGTGCTGACATGCCCCAGCGACCCAGGAGGCCCTCAGAGAGCTGAGGAAAAGTCAGATTTCAGACAGCGGCAGAAGCAGAAGAGCTCCGGTCGGGACAGAGGCTTTTGTCCTGAGGCTTTGTTGTTTTTTCCCCCTGGGCCTGCAGGGAGATGAACCGGAGGCAGACATACGAGCAGGCCAACAAGGTCTTCGACAAAGCCATGAAATTGGAGCAGGAGTTTGGAGAGTACTTTACAGGTGAGAGTTCTCGTGGGTTGTGAGCTCCGTAGTTGCCTGCTTCGCAGCAGGAATTGGGAGGAGTGTGCAAAACAGGTTTCCATATAGACAAAAATGGGGCGATAATGCAAGATCGGTTTAGTTGCTTTGCTTGCAGCGTCTAAGGAGGTGGTGGGGAAGGAAAGAGGGCCCTTCCTGTCTAGTAAAGCACTTCTGTTTTACTTCCATAGCCATTGTACAAGGAGACTCCCTGGAAGAGATTTACAGTAAAATCAAACAGATAATAGAGGATCAATCTGGGCATTATATCTGGATCCCATCCTCTGAGAAACTGTGATGTCCCCCTCCCGTCAATCAACCCATTAGAAGATCAGCGACCCTTTCCCCGTCCTCTGCCCCAGAGGGGGAAGGAGAAGAGCACCCTGTCCCTTTTCTAGGTGGTTGACAATTGCGTTTTCTAGTCCCATTTTTCTTTTCCTTGGGATGGACCAGTCTCCTTCATCAAGTGACTGTCCCCACCATTCCTGCATGGATTATCCTGCTGCTCCTCTAGAAATGGAGACAACCCTATTTGAAAGTTTTTTCTGTGTTTTTAATTGAGAAAATACATCAACTGTTGAAATCAGAAAGCGAGAGGCAGGAGGTGGCCGTGGACAACTAGCCTCAAGAGCCACTGATGCGACACATGGACAGTTCCTGCCCCTCTAAGTGGAATGGAGACTGGCAGCCTGTCAACTTTACCAAGGAGGAAAGGCAACAGAATGCTTTTATTTATCTAGATATGTAATTTTATATATATAATATATTCTCTAAATATATACATATATATGACTAGAGAATGTTCTGAATATAGTCATATATATATATATATATATACAAACACACACACACACGAGACTAGAGAACACGGGGCTGCTGGAATGTTCTTTGTTAGCGAAAGAATTGCTGCCTTGCCTCAGCCATTGGGACAGGAAACGCTGTGGAGGTGAAGTTCATGGTACGGAGCATTTTGGGGTGCTGTTCTGTGGTTCTTCCAAAGCCGATTTCTGCATTTGGAAAGAGAGAAGCCAGCACTGGGATCACAGAGCAAACAGAGGGCCGGAACCGCGTAACAAGCTACAACAATTTATTTGAGCACGCAAAAGCAAAAGGATAATGCTACATATTAACCGCACATTGTTTTATGTCACCTGATGTGTTTGCATGAGGTTTTTTTAAGCTGCTGTTAAACCAAAATCATGTTTGTGTTGCTGTGTTCGCTTTTCATTATTCCAAGCTTTTGATTTTAATAATGAACTGAACGGGTATACAATCCAGTTTTTTAACTTATTTTTTAAGATTGTTCCATTGTAAATAGTTTCCAGATCCAACCTACAGACCGTGCGGAATGAGCCCAGAGGCTGTTCTGTGTTGCAGTCGGGTCACTTGTGGAGACTCCACCCCACCCCACCGACTTGTCCTGGGGAAGAAGAACATGGAGTTGTTCCGTGCAGTGGGAAGCTGGTTGCAGCAGGGGATGTGAAGAGAAGCTTGTGCCTTGGAGGGTCACTCTTTCAACCATGTTTTCAGTGGGAAATTGACTCAAGAACCTGGGAAGTTCTTATTCTAGCAGAATTGTGCCAAATTCTGGTTGCAACACTTGAAGCCCTTCCTGACCAGGCTAATCCTCAGAGGCTCCGTGAAGAATTGCACCCTCCGTCTTACTTTGTGTCTCCACATGATCCTCGTTGCAGAGATGGACCCCGGCCTTCCTTGCTGCCAACATCTGCTTGCAATTCTTCAGGATAGCCAAAGGCAGGTGCAATTGAGAATGCGCTCTCTGTGTGGCACAGACTGTTCGTCTTCCGTGGACTGCGGCTAGCTGCTATAATGGGAAGCCTTGGTTTGTGGTCATGTCAAGTGTGTAGACTGTAGGTGCAAAAAGAGTTTTCTATTACCGAACAAGAGAATTAAGTTGGATTTGTGGAAGCTCTGGGTGGAGTTTTCAAGCGTTGCTGGATGGGTGCAAACCCTTGCCCGTGGGCCAGAGGAGGAGATTTGCCCACTTTTGCCATCTTGCCCCAATCTCAAGTTTGAAAGAGAGGATTGTACCCATCTCGTTTCCATGGAGCGAGAGCCACGGCTGCTACAGGAGGAGAGATCCGAGTTGCCTTAGTCCCAGTGCCCGGGTGGGACGGGGCCTCGGCTTGTAGCAGGTTGACGCTGTCTGCTCCATAGCTGGTAGGTAGCTGTATCATTCATTGTGTGATTTGTGCACGGCCTTCATTGTTAAACATGGGTGAAAACTGTCATCTTGCGGAGAATCATTCTGGTAAGCGAGAAGCCATTCCCACATCAGCTGTGCTGCAAGGACCTCAAGTGGAACTTTGGGAGGACCAGAGCTGCTGCTGTCCACTGGTGAAGAACCGGGAGGAAGCTGCTGTCAGGGACGAGAATCCCTGGCGGGAGGATTTGGGAGAGGCCACCGCCGACTTCCTCTGCTCAGCTGGTGTTGCAAGACATGTTCTGAAGAACCGGACTATGCATAAATAGAAACAGCTCTCGAGGTGGCTTGTCTCCCGTGACTTTTATTTTGTAATAGCCGGTCACTGTCTTCTAGGCTCATGGAGGAAGGGCCTGCCTCCTCGGTGGAGTAGCTGAAAGTATCCAATCATGACACTAGTCGGTTTACCAGTGTTTCTTCCAAGGAGACATATATTTTTAATAAACGAACATTGCAATGAACTATTCTGTTGCTCTTTTCTTGGGAGGGGTTCTTGCCTTGCCGGGCTTCACGGGCCAGAAATCTTAATCCAGAACTGATGCTTCCATCATCCTCATCTGCATATGGACACATGACAGCCATTCATTGGTGCCTTGATAAAATTTTGGAATCCTTTTAAAACTATTTTGCTGGATTCTTTTGACTGTTTGTTACTTTCTACCTTTAGTGGAGTCTCTCTTGCACCAGTCACTACACAATGAATGTAGTACTTGCAAAATTAGAAGCTGTGACAAGTGCTGCAACGTAGCATGATTATTCACCTTGCAGGGCAGGTGTGCACACAACCCAGTAAACGGCCACCTACTAATAGCAACACAATAGTCTCTGGGTGCTTGAGGAGCTGCCTTCCTAGCTGTGTTCATGAGATTCTGGGCTAGGCATATGTGATACGCTAGATAAGGAGCTGAGCTGTAGATCTGAACTTAAATTCTGCTCCATTGATGGAGCCTATGTTGTTAGAATTGCTTGTGTCGGCCACCTTGAGCATCTAGGAAAGAATCGGCAGCATAAATGTCATTATAAAAAATACGTGAGACAAATACATTGGTAAACTCCTTTATTCCACTTCATGTTTGTGAAACTTCCTCCCCTGAATACAACTCCACGTGCCAGGGACCACCTGTACGCAGCAGCCAGTTCCAGTTCAGCGAGGGCAGCCGGAGGTGGCCAGGGTCACCCTCACTCTTCTTTGGAATGAGGTCTCTTTGCTTTGTCCAGCTTGTCCAGCACCTCACTGTAAATACTGATCATCTGTGGACAAAGGTCACCCCAAATCCTTTAACAATTCAGCATGATGGGCAGCTCAGCCCTTCCATTGGCTGAAATACCCAGGAGAGCTGGGGGAAGCAACGGGCACAAGGCCTGTAAAATGCCACCTCTGCAGTTCCTTGGACTCCTTTCAAAGAGCTGCTTCGGAGGGGGCTGCCGTGGCTCTTGGGAAAGGATGCCACCTGCTTTGGTTTCAGGGTGAGGTATTTACACCCCTGAAACCAACTTTTGGAACCCCCCTACTCCACACTTGCTAAGTCTTAGTAAGCAGTTTCCTCCCCCAGCCATGCAGGGTAGACCTGCCATGTTTGTCCTCCTTTATGATGGGCCATTTCATTGCTCTGGGTGTGATTAAGTCCCCTGCTCGTCCACCCACCCTCACCTGGTTCTCATAGCTGTTCTTCAAAGTCCCCAGGTAGGCCAAGAACCGCATTCCTAGGCCACACCATTGCTCTGCTTCCTTGTACTTGCCGGCACAGTACTGGTATATTCCTGTGTTCCACGCTCTAGTCATAAACCAGATTATCTCCACCTCTGGGAAACCAGCCTGTAGCGCCTGCTAACATTCCAATGAACACAACACAGTTTTTAGTTCAAGCTTAGTTTTAATGAAACCAAGATGGGCACAAACACGTACGGCTGTATTTTACTTTAACGCAGCTGGGTACGTGAAGACACATACACATAAGCTGCCTCATTTAACTGCCTGGACACAAGTGGAGCCCACCGGGAGGGTCTTGTTTTCATCCACCCGAGCCTGCGACGTTAACAGGGCAAGCCAGGCAAATGTCCTTCAAGAGCCCCGTCATCAAAAGAAGCTGCATGATACTAACTCTGTTGTCCAACAAGGTCAGGGCATCTTCGAAATAGGCCCAGGCCTCCTCCAGCACACAAAGATCTGCCTCAATTGGGCTGGAGGGCAGGGAAAGGTGGACCAAGCTGTGCAGGCATTTGCTGAGTATGAAATACAATGGCAGGACAGGCCTTTGGTCAGCACTTGTGAAGTCCCTTCTTCCTGCCTACTTTGCAAGGCACCCAAACCTCTCACTGGGTCACCCCTGTCCAGCCCTCCCCTCACCCCAACTCCGGAGACCTTCCTCAATAGGGAAGGTCCACTCCAACTTTTCAGAAAGAAGGTCCTGAGTAAGGAACGCATCCCTAGGCTTTTTTTCTTGAGAAGAAATAGTCAGCATTTGATCCACAACAGCCGTCCTCTCCCTATGCCTGTCCTCCTCTTCACACAACCCAGCTGCTTCTCAGCTCCACTGCTTACCTGTAGGCAACTATATCCACCGATTCACCTTTCCTGAGGAGAGTCAAGATCCTCCTGAGAGCCCTTTTGCACACGGAGGGATAGTGAGCAGGGGATTCCATGGCCAGCGCTTGAGGAAGAAGTCATGAGAAAAAGAGACACTTTTTGAGCTGCTGGGGACCTGCCCTTTGACAATACTACAGGGCTGCCACTCAGAGGAAAAGGCTGCAAGCACAGCATCAATGGGTGGGTAATCCCAGGAGCTTTACTTCTGCTGAGGCTGCAAGTGGCTTCATGGCCTCAGACTCAAGATTCCCCCCAGGAAGGGCGGCGGGAGCAGCAGGCCCGGCTCTTACAAGCAATGGTTTCCAGAGTCTTGATCTCCACCTGTGGAAGCGCCAGCACTTCATCCAGCAGGCTGGACACTGCAGGAGAATTCAGCTTGGCACTGGCTTCAAATTCATAAAGCTGTAATATTGTATCTGTGGGGTCCTTGGGGAAATCCCCTACAGAGCAGAAAACAAGTTCCATTTTAGCAGCTCATCAGGTATGACCGGGGGGGGGGGGGGGNGGGGGGGGGGGGGGGGTGCAAAACACCCCAATCCATACAGTTTCAGCAGAGCAAAGAGGTATTCTGGTAGGAGAGGGGTATTTCCAAGCCTATGAAGCCATTAGAGTGGACAACACCTGTCTGGTTTCCACTAAAAGATCAGATGTCTCAACTGCATAGCTTCACTAAGCTTGGAAGAAGGCTTCGGCCTCACTTCTCAGTTGACACTGAGGTTCTGGGCTCAAAGGGTTGCTTGAAAGGGTTCAAGTGACTCTTGCCTGAAACAGGCCTGCACTCCTGACAGATTTCAACCTCGGGGCAACCAACATCCCACTGCCATCAACTAAGGCAAACAGGTTTCACTGTTAATTTATTTTGGAATTGTAGAGATTCTAGCTCACCTGTTTGTTTCAAGACTTTCCAGATTGCTCTGCAGCACTGGATATACTCGAGGGCCTGAGTCAGCAGTTCAGCCTGCTTTGGAAGCCAACACACATTTCAGGTAAATTGCACGTGAGAGCATCCCAATGTTTGTTGGAGTGTCAGGGAGAATGCATTTCCTAGTTTTTTGCATACATAAACTTATCTATTGATTACAACTGCCTAGATGGTGGTTGTTGTTGTTTTTTCATTTAAATGTTCTGCAAATTCTCCAAAGAAGCACAAAAGGGTAGAATGAATACAGGTTTATGATATAAAATGTGAAGCGCTGGAAGCGTGGCTCAAGTATCAAGTACTATTCTCATTTCCAAAGACAATCAATCATTTCTATAAGGCACTTAATCAGAAATGAAACAGACCTTTCCTGAGGCACCAGTCCTAAAATACAAACGTTAACATTTATATTCTTTCAAATTCTACCTCATCAGCAGGCAGCAAATTGCTTCGGCTTATGTCCAGATCCACTGCAGCAGCCATGAGCAGGCACGTTCTCTGAGCGAGCAGGACAGCTTTATCAAGAGGACAAAACTGGGAGAACTGGAGCAAAAGGTATCAGTGCAGCCATAATTAGTTCCTGGACTCAGACCAGTCATTGCTGGCTGGCTACTCATCAGCCGGCCAGTGACGAGACACGAATGCGAAGGTAAACCTCAAAAGTAACGGAGCAGGGCTCCTCTCAAAAAGAACTTTGCACAAAGAACCCACACTTGCAACTGCAAATACATCAAAGAGAATTTAGGGAGAAGCAGCACATACCTTGAATGATAGTATAAAGAAATCTCTCATCCCTTTTAAGCAGCCCTCGCACCGCACAGCCAAGTTCCAAGCTCATAAAGCAAATAAAATGGATTGTCAGATTTAACAGCATCACCAGCGGCAGTTATGACAATTCTGCTTAAGACAAAGCTTTTTCTCGTCTTAAAAAGTCATGGACTATTTCTGCATGGAGATTACATGGGGATTCCTATTATTATGAAAGAATACCTCTGCTTTTTAAATACCCTTCTTTCATTGATTCACAAAGATACATTCCCCAGCTCCCCTTCTTGACATGTTCAAGACAAAATGGTCATGTGAACAAGCTGTCTTGAACACCTGACCGAAGATGTCCACCGCTGACCAGCGCAAGAAAACCCGATGACTTGCACTCCTCCTTGTTTTGGATTACAGGCCACGCCCCCAGGGCAGTTGCTTCTGTGCATGAATGCAGAAGGGGGGGGTGTCAGATGGCATCATTTTACACAGGAGGGTATGCATGCATCCCTGATGTAAGTCCCCCCCCGCCAAAGCATTTCCATATTATACTTTTTGTTTTGGAAGCATGATGATGCAGGGTGAGGGTGGGTGCCATGTCGTGGCCTACCTATCTTTCTGAACCACTGAGCTTCACTGGCCCTGATTTCTAGCAACTCTGTTTCCTCTTTGTGCAGCTCATCAAGTCTACGGTGAGCTGGAAGAAACTAAGTAATGTTAGCAAAAAAGATGAATTTAGGAACATTGTACATTCTGATTGGGACTTTATAAAGCAGTTGAAGCAGTTGAAGAGATGACATTCTCCACTGCAGCTCTTGCTCTGCACTTAGTCAACAGACCCAAAGATCTAGCTAGTTTAATACCTGCTGTCAAGTATGATAGGAGGGACTCCATATCTTTAATCCTAAAATAAAAAAGTGGGAGTTATTTAACATTTCTAAATGATATTAAAAGGAGGAAAATATCTTCCCTGAAGAAACAGCAGTTGAACTAAACAAATAATAATACTGGTCTTCTATAGGGGAACAAAAATATGACTAGAGGAAGGAAGAACTAACACTGAAGACAGGAGGGTGAAAAAGAAATTCTAAATCTCGGCTCAGTTACTATGTCAGTGACAGTTCAAGATAAACACATATCTCCTTCTACACAGTTCCAGTTGCTATTTAACTTTTTCCACTAACACCTTATCAAAATCTGAGTATCCAAAATTACTAGAAATGTAACTCACATCTCCTCTTCAGATGTCACTTTCGACAATACCAGTCGAATCGAACACCTGCAACAAAAGCCAATTGCACTATGTGATGTTTAGCAATCACATAATTTAAAACATCCACCTTCCTTCAAAAACGACTCTCTTTATTTTTAGCACTGTTTACTGACTTTAGAGTCTGGGTGCTCCTTTGCTGAATTACTCCAGCACAAAAAGTCCACAGCTAGTGTTGAACCAAGATGGCAAAACTTTTAATAATAATTTGGCATGGATAGGCTCAAATTCAGGAGAACTAATTTAAGAGATACATTTCAAAAAATGAATCTGAAACAAGATTTCATGTAAAGCAAATCCTTCTCAGATATAAAATGAGGGCATTTTAAGGAATATAAAAAAGTACCGGCCTTCATATTTGGACAGTAAATTATGAAACAAACAGCATTTATATACGTTACTCACTTTACTGCTGTAAGTGCTTGCTGGCAATCCTGCAAGTGTTGAGATAAATATCCCAAGGCTTTAATAGCCATATCCTGTTGATCATTCTGAAGGGGAAGCACTTTAATTAGCAATATAAATATGAAAAGTATAACTTCAATATGATCTTGTTCTACATTGTGTTCTACCAACACAATGAATGGCATATTTGAAACACAGTTCGAACATGGTCAGGCTGAAAAACCCGATCCCTATATTTGGAGAATCTTAATTCAAAGCACAAAATGTGGAGCAAATGCTAATGCTGAGAGACACCACGAGGACTAGAACATCACCCCCAGCTCCATTGTCTTTCACTAATTCTCTTTCTCTCTCTCTCCAGGGTGGTAATGGTAAGTATCCAACAAAGGATACAGTATCCCAATTTTGTTTATTTCCCTCTTCTCATCCCTTCCTTAGCATTTGCTTTTTTTGCAAATTGCCAGCCTCCTGGAGAATGGAATGCTCTGCTTTTACCGACTCTATATACATTTTTCAATTAAAAAGGACAAATTATAGAGATCCCACCAGACATGAGGATCCAATCTGTACCTCCAAGGCAAACTGTGCTGCTAAGCTCAGAAGGTTGGTCACCATAGATCCTTCCATGAGCGGTTTGCCTTCCGTGAACTCTGCAGCCGATTTCTCCATTGCTACAAATGCATCCCAAGCTAAAAGGCAGACAAAAGACATTAACGGCATCCTTGACTTGCTCATTTAAACATGGATTGATTCTTTTGAATCAAGCTCTATTGTCAGTTACTCTTCTGGCTTGAATCCTCAATTATGTTTAATTAAATGACATATATGAGAAAGATCTATATTAAAATAACATGCAGTAAAATATATTATGTATGTCTAGGAAAATTACTTCATTTTTCATGGCTGCAAATTTAAACCAGTAAGATTGCAGAAGAATCATATTCTGTAGTCTGTCTTTCTGAATATGCTTTTCTTATTCTATGTATCTTTCCTATTTATAGTGTACTTTATTCTTTTTAGCATTTTAATAATTTCATAATCTATCCAAAGAACCCTAAATCTGGTGGTCAAGAAATATATAAAAGCTACATAGTTAAATACATACTTCAAATAGGACATATTAAAGCTCATGCTGAAATATATCAATAGCAAACTGTTGAAGGTTATAATGTATGCCCAAGTCATTCATTTAAAACCTAAAAATATTCTACCCTGATTCCAAATATATGATGAAATAACAGTGGTGTAACTAAAAATCACTACTATTTTTCACACTCTGATAACAGTGATTAGCATCTTTTTGATGACATTAATAACAACAAGCAAGCAAGAGGGATTACCAAAGTGACAGTGTGCTACCAAGAAGCATTTCTGCTCTACGTAGAGGGAACAAAATGCCCTAAATTCTGAGATGACATGTCCTGAACAGTCAAAGGTTTCTAAATCTGGAATGTTTACATTCTTTCCACTGAAACCCTTTGTGTAATTGGCCACGTTCTCTTCAAAATATAATTCTATGCAGAAAATATCTTTTGTGAATTCCAGTTTGTGACAAGAGGTGCTTGTCCAACCTTTAGAGGGCAAAGGTGGGACAAACAGACCTTCTCATTCCTTGCCCTTAAACTGATGGATTACACATTCACTGGCCCAGTAAAAGCACCAGGGGGTTTACCTTTGAGGGTATTTTTCTCCAGGACTGCTATTTTATAAACATAGAAGTGAGTGAAGATGCTGTTTGGGTCATATCTTTCTGCCTTCTTTACAGCCTCATGAGCCTTTAGGTAAAAAGAATCAGCCTGGTTAGTGACAACGATAGCCAGATAACCGGTTAATAACAGGTAGATAATTAGTAGCCATTAAATACTGACATTTCTGCAATAAAAGGTTCATATTATTATATTATGTTATATTATAATTATGTCATCATATTACATTGAACAATTACTGTTCAATGTATCCCAAATGAAGCAACAGAGTAACACTTGCACTGTCAGGTTGATACAGTCACACAACAATTTCTCTTTTTCATTTTAAAAGTCCTTAGGTTCAACTGGGACAATAAAAACAAGATCAATACATTTTCTGCGGACAAGATGAGACGAGAGTCCCAGCAAAAAGGATGACTTTGCTTCTGCAGTGATGCTGGCAAGGGAATTGTCACGCTGGAAGCTTTGAAAGAAAAGAGGAGTTGGCAAGGCTGCCACCCTCTCCTGGTTCTTCCGAGAACAGCCAAGGGCCATGCTAGCATTCTTCTTCCCTGAGGAGTCTGAAGTGAGGGACACATTGTGTGCCGTCATAGGTGAGCACTGCAAATCATGCCAGAGACATCCTGAGACAAACGAGGCAAGGTTAGCTGTGACATCTGCCAGAATAGGATGTTCCTTTGGGAAGGGACAGGCTGCATGACCTCTGGGTCTTCCGTAGCAGACAACAAACTTAAGAATACGCCTCGGGAAAAAGCCCACTTTACATGAATTAATATTAACGTGCAAACAACCCCAGCCAAAAAGCAGATTGGTGTGATACCCTCCGACATATCTTTTCCTCCTTGTGAAGATTATGGGCTTCCATTGCAGGTGATGATCAAGGTGAAGCATATAAGCCTGATGAAGATCCTTATCTACAGGTATAAAGAGAGGCCCTGTTCTCTGGGGCTTCCTGTAGCTCAGCCTTCAAAATGTAGCAGTAAAATGACACCAATCCCCACCACCACCACCACCACTATTACCACTCTCCCTTCAGAAAGAAACAGCCCCTGATTCCAAGCCATTGTTGAGATTCCTTCTCTGCCCAGGGAGAAAGTTAAAGAGGATACAAAGAAGAAGGAATACCTTGCCAGGCTCTTTCAAGTGAAGATAGCAAGCAGCCATGTTCCTGTACAGTTTTGCCAGGTTCTGCTGCTCTGTCTGCCCAGATGCATAAAAGCTGAGAGAGTAGTTGTACCACTGAAGGGCTTCGGGATAGCTCTTGGACTAGAAAACAGCAACCGGGTCTTAAGGTTAGACATGCTCTAAGCACATGCCTGTTAAAAGGCAGAGAGGCGGGTTCCTTTCTCAGACCAGGAGAGGAATCCCCAAAGTTTCTCACTTACTATGTACATTAATTAAAATTAGTTTCCATGAGCTTTATCAGGCATCCCAATCTCAGTGCAAAGCAAGGGACAAATCTTCAAGACAGAGGATGAACACAACATACGCCAGATATTTTCACAACATTAGCCACTTGCATAGTTATCTTCAGGAGTTTGGAATATATTAAATGACAGGTAATGAACACTATCTATTTACTCTATAATATTATCAATAATCTGAATTGGAGGCTCTCGGATTGCAACCTTAAGGTATTATCTGCATACGTTGAAAAGGATACGCTGACTTTGCTCAGAGGTAATAAGAGGACAAACCTCGTAATTCTTAGCTGCTCTGTCCCACAAAACAAGGTGTAAACGGCTGAGTATTTCAGGAGGCAGCTGCTTTCCTGCGCTATGTGCTAGAAAGATAAATTTCAGAATTTCACTAATACTACAAATCTGAAGAATGTCTACATGTATAACAATATTGAGACCTAAGTTCATCTATGACGCCTAGCAATACTAAGCAAGTTTTCACCTGAGAGCTCAAAATACTGCGACTAACATTTCTAGCACCACATTTCAAAAGTGGACTCTTTGAATCATAGTTAAAAGTTGGACAATTTAAAGATAAGCTTAAATTAATCTTAATCTTTATTGGTACATAAAGTTATACAATTTTAATCAACATGAAGTTATAATTGCTGGATTTCTTAGCTGAAATTTTCAAGCAAAAGAAGTTTTCACAGCCTGCAAATTTCTTCCAAGTATCTATCCTAGAATAGTATAATTAAAAGCTGGACCCAGACCTGCAATGGCATCTTCAATCATTCCCTTGGCAAGGGGTTCCTTCATTCTCTGTAAGAGTAGCTCGATACGAAAGAGAAGGACTCTGCTGGCATCCGGGGATCTTTCAAACAGCTGAGATGCTGATTTCAGAAAGTCAAATCCGATGGCTTCCCTGAATATACATGAAAAGAGGTTGGGCATTTTGACACCAGGGAAAGCTGAGAGAATTCATATATTTATTTCTCAGTAACAGAAACCTGATTCCTCACTATGTTGTTCTTCCAGAACAGTCACTAAGACACAGATTTCCATATCAAAAGCTTGCTGGAGCACTCTGACAGGAATCAAATTGTAGGTCTGTGCATAGTACCTACAATGCTGCAATCGTGCTAATTGTAGGCCTTTGCCTGAAAACGCTGCTTATCCAAATTGTGTCTCTTCAAATCAATCTGAGCATTGAAATGAAGATTTATTCATTGTCCCTTTGTTTCATTCATTCCCACCTAGCCAATGCACCTGCACCTATTGCCTACATCCTGCTACTGGGTAACTCTGGCACTCTGTCAATTCACTTCCCTTTATTGCAAGATGATAAATCATAACTATAGAAACAAGTTTGCAGAAAATTAAGAGTTTCTTAAAAACACACACAAAGAAAATACATTAGGTAGATGTCCTTAATATTCCCTAAATACTCTTACAATGGACACAGATGCCTAACTGTGTCCCGGAGGGCCCTTTGGTCTTTATACCTTTCATGTTCAAGAAGCAACTTTGCAGTGTCCAGACAGATCCCCAGAGAAACCTCATGCTGCAGAAGTTCAGTGACAGCTGGAAAGCAGCAACAGCAAGGTTAGCATGTTCACTAAAAGGGTGTGTGTATGGAGGTGGGGGAGGTAAAGTACAAGTACTTTGTTTTATACAAGAATGACCAAACAAAAAATTATAAATTTAATAATAAAATTCAACATTTATTATGGCAAAAAAAAAAAAAAGAATGACCAAATAACCAATGATCTGAGAGCCCTGGTGGACAGAACGATGAAGCTCATCGGGATAATTTATACTGCTATGCAGTAGGAAAATACACCCAATATTCTGCTTTTAGAAAAGAGGAAAGGAAGAATTCACATGAGTAAACATGGATGCTCTTTGTAAAACTCTTTCAAGGGCTCCTGCATCAATTTAAAGTTCCTTTCCTTTGTTTAGAACCAAAATAATAAATCAGCTTAATTTAAACTTGCACAAGTTAAAGTGAAGCTACTATTGCTACAGGCTGAGAAACAGTCCAGTTCTGTTAACCTCCTTCTCTGTTACAACTCGGATATTCTTTAGAGTGGTAAAGTTGTTGATTTTATGCTGAACCAAGAATAATACCTTTTCTAATATCTTCATCCGATGCATCACCTTTCAGGAGAATTTTAATTTTTAAGTAAAAACCAGCTGGATGTAAATTCTCCTGTAAATTGAAACATCAAGATATTATTTGACACTCAGACTATTTTTAACAGATTTGGGGTATTTTTAACTAGCTGCTGGGTCAGCACAGCCTATTCATAAAGAATGTCAGACCTTTTCATGAGTGTTATAGAATAATCTTAAATATCATTAGCAACAATCTACCAGCTATTGCCAGATTACCAGTTAACAATTATTGTTCCTATTAGATTTATGTCCCATTTTTTCCTTTTAGAAACTCAGGATGGTGAGCCCAGTACTCTTCCTATTTCCTATCAATATTTTGTATTGATTAAGATAGAATTCCAGAAGGTAAATTGCTTTGGTCCAAAGACACCAAAAAACTTCCCTGATGAAGGATGGACCTGAACCACACCAGTTAACCACTACAGGGTGCTTAATCTACTATTTGAGTGCCTCAAATCTTTTAACTCAGAAGCCTCATATCTAAAAAGTATTATAAATTCCAGAGACTTCAAACCGTTCTCACTTTAAACAGTAAAATATTTTATTTTCTTTTTTTACATAATTTTGAATTAAAAAAAACCTATTAGGACCAATAAACTACACTGGCCTTAATTTTATCAGATGCATAGAGATGAACTGAGATTTGTATGCATACTATGCATACATAAATACTTCATGACTGTATGGTATACATCAGATGAAGGGGATTGCAGCTCACAAAAACAGATAGCTTTTAACAAAATTTGTTGGAAAAGGTACTACTAAATTATTTCTTCTTTTTTGTTGCTTTCCTCTAGGTATGTAATATCTTGGGAATCATTCCACTGATTGCAAAACTCTTAACAAGAATTAGCCTAGCCTAAAAATCAACCTCACCTCATTAGCCATGATGATAGCCTGGAGAGCTTTCTCTTGATACTGTTTATAATCCCACTCCAAATAGACAGTAGCTAATAATCGTAGCACTTTTGCCTATAAATAATATAAAATAAATATTTACACTCAAAAGGCTGAGAACTGGGGAAAGGCAATAAAGGTCATGTATCAATAGTTCTCACATTGAGTGACCAAGATTACAGATTATAGATTAACAGATATTCTCCAATGGATTACAAAGATTGCTCACTTGCATTTCTTTACTGATTGAAGAGGTTTTTTGCATCTTTCCAATTTCATAGCTGAGGCTATTTAATACAAGAAACAGAATGGATTCATTGACCATGGAGGAGAAAAAAAACCACTTGATAAGTAAATACCTGCCCTAAAGATGCATTCACAAGGATGACCCGAAACATGCCAAATGTCCTGGCATTGCGGGGTATTAATTTTGCAATGTTATTATTTGACATACTGCACCTTAAACACTTAAGAAATTATACTGGAAGTCTTCTACTGTAAAGCTATGAAAGGAACAGAACAGAGTAGATGAAGTTTTTTCCTCCAGGGTGAGGGGTAGGATATAAGAAGTCTTCAGGCATATCTCTATATTATACACTGCACTAATGCTCACAAAACAGTCTTCTCTTTCAAATATCCATGATAGAACAGGGTTTTTTTGGGCAAATAATCACTTTAATTTGTATTTTAAAGCTAGCATGCATGTATTATGCAGGCATTTGGAGAGACTGCAACAGTTTTCTCTCTTTAATCCAGAAATAAATCATATGTACAAACCCTGTTTAAATGGCACCTTATTATAAGTAAATTACATCTGCAGATTTACATAACTGAATAGTGATGATTGCTTTATTTGAGAAAAAGAAAGCTAGAGTTAAGAGAATTCTGAAAGGAGCAACATCCAGAGTCTCTACTTTTTTTTTTTTTTTGCATCAAACCACCTGGGCTNTTTTTTTTTTTTTTTGCATCAAACCACCTGGGCTCTTCAAATGCATTTATAAAATTACCTTAGCCTTGACTACCTCTGCAGCTAGAAGAATCTTTAAATCATCTGATGGAATCAGATAAATGCTTGTTTTGAATCCCAGTGGCTATACATAGGGCAGAATTTGACATTTTATTTATTGCTTATCAAAATATTACCTAAGCCAAAAGTAATAGAGTCAAATTACCTGAGCCAAAAAGAGCTCTGCTCATATATCTTGAATTCATATGTTTCTATGCCAAAGTTATAGCATAGGAGAGAAAGGTAACAAACCTGTAATTAAATTAGATTAATTTATGTCAGTTTCATAATTGCTGTTTTAAAAAGCTAAGAATTAACCAAGTTTATTTTTTCATAGCTCTGAAGGACCAGGGCAGTACAACAGAATAAAAAAGCATTTAAGATCTAATATCTGACCTCTTTTGGCAGCCTTATCAGGATGTCTTTACACCGCTGAACACACATGACTGCTTTCTGAAAATCTGCTAAAGCAACTGCCTAAGAAAGCAACATGATATGCTAATGAATTGCTTGGATGACACATGGGCTTCTTTTAAATAAATGTTTAAAAATTTAATACAATTTTGCATTAGAGAAACTCTCACAAAATGATATATCAGATTTAGTAGCAATATGGGAGGCAGCAATCCAACAAATTGTAGAATATATTTATTGAATATAGAATCACAGAATTCTATTTAATGTAATATTGTTATTGAATAACAATATGGATAAAATTCACTTATTGCCATCATACTGCTACAGTGAATTGAATTATTTTTCAAACATACAGATTCAGCCTGGTAAGACAGAACTTTGAATATATCTTGCTGTATGCCAGCTTTGTGGGTATTCGCCTCAGCCTCATTGCTGCAGTCCTTGTTCAACTGGGCAAAAAGTTTCTCTAGATTCTGTAAAATAAAGCACACAATAAGGTTAAAATACATGCAACCACTATTATTATGTCACCTACTAAAAACTTACAAACATTGGAAAGCCTTGACTTACATGCAGGGCAATGTCAAGGAATTTATTTGCAATTGCAGGTTTTCCTGCATCCACCCAACCTTTTCCAGTCTTCATTAGCATCTAGATAATAAAAGATAAAGACAGATTTAAAAGGAATCAGAAATTGGCAAATATAGCAACTAGACATAGGTATTTCATGTAATCTTTTAAAGACTTTGAAATGTAGCTGCTTTAGGCATAATAAACATCATCACATTATCTGTTAAGATAAGAATATACATCATGCTATCCTATTTCTACATCACTTCTCAGCTATCAGTTTGTTTAAATCTTTGGTTTACAACCAGCCAAAACTACTGTCAATTTCTCTTGGACACAGAATAAAAATTTGAAATGTATTAGAAAATAATATTCTTCTAACATTCTTGAACCTTATCAACTCTTTAGCATTTCAGGAAACAGAAGACAAACACAAATAATATATGGACATAAACTATATTACCAAAATCTGCCTTCGTATCATCTCCTCGTTTGGATCACTCACTTCACAAATCATCATCAAGTTGCAGGCTACATGGCGTACTAGAGAAATGTGCAGACATTAACTGTTTCAATGTTCAGTGAAAATATAGAGGATGAGAAAAACATTTGTGATGTGGAGTAAATGCAAAAGGCATAAACAGTACGAAGGGAAACATGTTTGAGAGCGATACATGCTGTGCTCAGTGCACCATTTCCATTTGTTCTGATTCATTCACTCCAGCATCAACTTCAGAAAAAAAGTATAGCAAACCCTAATGCAAACCCCCCCCTCTGTCTCTGATTCCCTTTAGTGATCACATTAGAAATAAAATATTCTTATATTGCAAACACTGTGATTTAATGGGGCACAGAAAGGTAGAAAACATCAATAGATTTTCAAGAAAATAAGGATGTTCATGAGAGGTTATGCAAGAAGCTAAACAAAAACATTTTACTCATTTTAGTAAATCAAAATATTATTGCTATGATTTATAGCTGTGAATTCAAACTGACATTTAACTCTTTGCATATCAGTGATACCAGGAGCTGGTTTTTTTGCAACAGTCCAATTCCATAAGTTAACTGCACTTTCTTCAACCTGTAGGGGGGAAAAAACAAAGATAAAAATTGAAAACCCTTAAAATTCATACAATCATTTAAATACAAACAAAACAGCCAAAGTATTAAGGCTATGTAGTGTTTATTTAACTTCATCATAGGACATTTGGAATCCCAGGAAAAGGTAGGAAAACAGAAAGAGGAGCTAGCAGTGATCACTTTGCAAAAAAAAGTAGAGATGGACAGAAGATGGCCTGCCAGATGCTGGTAGACCACTCACTGGCTAGTCAGATGATTCAACAAATATAATTTAATGAGAATTTTTAGACCATCTCTCTTCACTCTGCTCAATTATGCTGAGAGAAAGGCTTGGGCTAATGCAGAGAAGCTGTTCTATACCTTTGGAGATATGTGGAAGAACTGAATATTAGCACATCAAATGTTTGTAATCAGATTTTTTTGATGGGCTACTTCCCTAAATTTTCAACCTGTTGCCTCTAATGATTACTGCTTTTTCTCTCTCTCTCTCTACCTGGGCTTTCTGATTCTCTTTCCACTTCTCTTTATTTGTATTTTCTATCTTGCTGAACAGCTTCTCAATACTGTCTGCTATATCAAACAATGTCTCTTGGTTCATCAATTCTTGAATTAACTCTGAAAGATATAACAACATCAGAATAAAAAGAGGCAGCAAATTGTTTTCAACTCAGACAACTTAAAATTTCTCCTTCTCATTCCAGTAGCTAAATAAAATGCCAGAGCCCAGTGATGTCAGTTGATGAAGTTTTAATCCTAAAATGTTCTCTTTAGGATTCAGTATCAGGGGTCATCTTGCCCTTGCTGCAAAGACTGCAGTATAGTTTCCTTCTCTTCTTATCAGAAGCCACCTGGACAGAAGTGAGTCAAGAGGAAATACAGTGCAATGGGCAGTGATGGTCAGGAAAGGATAGATGCCATCCTACCCAAGTCTGATCAAGCCCACCCATGATCCTGAAGCAGGTGATGCCATATCCTCAAGCAGCCAGGTTTCTGTTAGGTAAGTGGCCTTCTCCTGAATTTCCCAGCAGCATTGGGAAAAGATTGCAAGGGGCTGTCCTTTTGGAAGTTTACACCTGCAAAATAATCCTATAACAATCCCTTAACACACTGCCTGCTAACAAGGCTGGGTGGGATAATGGTGTTGACAGACACTCCAGTTCTGACCTACAGACTTGAATTGTTAAGATAGAATCCAGAGCAGAACCAGAAATCTTTTGAACAGCAGGTTTGAAAGAACCTGCAGAGAGAAAACAGTTGATAATACCCCTAAAGTTAAATATTTCATTGCTGTATGCAAGTTACCTCTTATTTCCAGACTGTCACTTTCATCTTCCATTTCTGCTATGTAGAATAACAGGCCCCTGAAAAGAATTTTTAACAATCTTAGTTGTCCTAGTTTATATCTTAATTGATATCTTTCCCACAATATTTTTTCCTGCTTTGAGCATCTTCCCGTCTTTGCTGCAATGAGGACCAGCTTTCTGCTGACCTAGCAAAGGCTCTTTGGAGGTGCTTGAGGACGCCCAGGTGGCCATGAAGAAGGAAACGCTATGTCCACTGGTTGCCCTCTTGCAGGCCTTTTCTGGCCAAACAGTGCTTGACTTTTACATTGTTTGTTCCAGCCAGTCTTCTTCACGACCTACTTAGCAAATCTGTCTTGAGCAAACCCTACACTACCCCGTCTCTCTGGAAGACACCTGAGCATGTACAGAATGCCTCCTTCTTACTGAAATGCCCCAATTTTAAGTTTTAATTTCCAATGGCCAAACAACCATTAGGGGACCTGAGGGGAAGAAATACACGAATAACCCAGGCAAGAATGTACTTTCATAGAAGTTCATCAGCAAACTTTTATTTGGGGAACAAGCTTTACATTGTATTTGCTACAAGGTTCATTAAAAAAAAAACAAGAACGAGTCTGATAACCATTTTTATCAGAAAGGGCTCGGGATCACCTTTCCTGACTAGCCAATTCGATTAGGTGTGAGTTTTCATGAGCAGCTGATTAATCCTCACAAATAAAGTGCCTAGAAGTGTTCACACCTTTTAATCAAATTCTTGCTCATGTTTGGCCACTCTAGACCAGTGTTTTTCAATCTTGGCAACTTTAAGAGTGGACTTCAACTCCCAGAATGCCCCAGCTGGGGAGTTTTGGGAACCGAAGTCCACTCTTGTTAAAGCTGGCTGCCAGGGTTGAGAAACAGTGCCCTATAGACTCCGCCAAGACTTTAGATCGGGCTTGTGCCACTGCACCTTGGGTGAAGCTAAAAGGAGCCTTTCAAATCAAGGTTTCTCCCGAAAGAAAAAGCCCTGACTGACACGAGACCGCTTGCCAGGGGCCGAGAAAATGGCCGCCTAACTTTCCCGCCAAATGTCGCCACTCCGACCTCCTCTCCGCCTTCCGCGCAAAGCATGCTGGGAATCTCGAGGCCGAGCCTTTCGTGCGTGAGCCTCGCCGCCCAAACTACAATCCCCAGCAACCCTAGCTGCGAAGTCGCTAGGGCGGCCAATGAGGCGGCTTAGGGAAGCGGAAGCGCTCTTCTGAGTGACAGGCGCTCGAGCCAATTGCCGTTCGGCGGAGTTGGCGAGTCTGAGGCCGCCTGGCTCGCCGTTTAAGATGTCGGGGTTACTCGGCGCCAGCCTGAAGATGCTCACCAGGGACTCGTACTGCGACCTCAGCGAATACGTGGAGCAGTTCTACAAGGTGGGTGTGTTTGGGGGGGGGGAAGCGCTCGCTGGACTCGCTGGGGTGGAGCCCGCGGGCGCTCTGTACATGCCCAGAAACCCGTGGCCGGCCCGAGACCAACTCTGGCCCCAGGAACCCCTTCTCGGCACCCAGAGCAGTTCTGGTGCGCTTGGGCTTGTCCAGGAGGGAGGGGGAGGTCATCCTCCTCGCCACCCTCATAAAATAAGAGTCGTAATACTAAGAACAGCCGCCACCGTCATCGATCTCTTCTGTCTGTGTTTGCCTGAGCCCCCCATGGGGCTCCAGCCCCCCCCTTTCCTGGGCGCCTTGGGGGGGTTGCTCCACCTCAGCTGCTTTAAGAAACATGGAGGACTACAACTCCCAGAACTCCCCAGCGGCAGGGGGAAGCCCTGGCTGAGCCGGCCTCTGCACTCTGGGTGGGTGCTGGCGGTGGCTGATGGGGGTCCTTTGCTGGGGGACCCTTGCAGAAGCGGAAGGAGCTGCAGGCGGAAGAGCTGAAGGTCTCCACCACCCTCTACGTGGGCAACCTCTCCTTCTACACCACGGAGGAGCAGATCCAGGAGCTCTTCTCCAAGTGCGGAGACGTGAAGCGCATCATCATGGGCCTGGACAAGAAGAAGAAGACGCCCTGCGGGTTCTGCTTCGTGGAGTATCCTTGGCCTGCTTGGGGGGGCAGTTTGGGGGACGGGGCTCACCTCTGGTGCTGTCCGGAGGAGAGAGAGGCGCAGGGAGGGGGGCTGCTGGGGTGGGGGAGAAACACCTGGATGGAAACTCGTCTCGGAGAGGAGCAGCCTGGAACGAAGGAGGAACTTCCCATAGGAGAGGACCATTCTGCCACCAGCAGCTGTGGGTGTCCCAGCACTGCAGCCTTTTAAGAAGAGACTAGACAACCACCTGTCTGGAATGCTATAGGGTCTCCTGCTTGAGCAGGGGGCTGGACTAGAAGACCTCTGAGGTTTCTCCCAGCTCTATTCTGAATTGGAATTAAGATGGCTTCTGCCCATTCATGGCAGCTGCACCCAGAACCAGGCTGCTCTTCTGGATGGCTCAGTTGGCTTCTTCTGCCCTGCAGCACCTCTTCATGCCAAGGGAATCTTTCAAATTTTGCTCCGTGGTATTGTTGCAGAAGGTGGTGGGCAAGAGAGCCCCTCATGGAGCTTGTAGTTCCTGACTGCAGGGCTGGGAAGCTTGTTCTGCACCAGCTGTTTCTGGCCTGGTTGCTGTTCTCTGAGGGAAGCAGGTTGCACTCTGTGACTTGGAGCCAGATGCTGCAAATCTTTCCTAAAGTAATCCTCCAGATACTACACAAAAGCTGAAGCTGAGCATGCCATGCGTTTCATCAGCGGAACCCGGCTGGATGACCGTGTTATCCGGACAGACTGGGATGTAGGATTCAGGGAAGAGCGGCAGTATGGCCGTGGCAAGTCAGGCGGGCAGGTAAGGAAGGGTAACTGGGAGGGGACTGTGCCTCGAAGGCCCCACTTCACCAAGGGTCCCCTTCCTCTGGAGACCATGCTGAGCTGTGGGGCTAGATCCCAGAAGCACTGAAGTTTATAAGTTCTGCCAGCAGAGATCCCATAGTGCTGGGAGATCGAGTCATCCAAGGGCAGGAACATGTACCTTTGGATCTTACTTCTATACTGTGTAGCCTTCCCTTACCTGGTGGTCTCTGGGGCTGTTGGAGTGACATAACTCCCCAAATTCGTACATCTACCCTTTATGGGAGGTTGTCTGTCCCCTTTTCTTTGAGAAAGGTTGCTCTTTCAATTGCTGTATAACTCCCTGGCTTGCAAGGATGGAGACGTCATCCATACCTGAGCTCTGCCTTGTTTTCAGTGTAAAGTCCTTGAGTTACACAAACCAAGGGAGGCTGCATCAGGGCTATAGAGAGCGCAGGAAAGGAAAACCTGCCAGCTGCGAGCTGCTTCCAGGCTGGGGTGCTTTCAGAACGTGTTTTGCAAGCTTCTTCCCGAGTGACCTTCCAGGACTGGCTTTCACAGCCCCCATCCAGAATTGAGGGTTGCTCCTATTCGTTAAAGTCTGGGATGCAGACCGTTCAGTAGCTGGGGTCAGCTGGATTTTATCTTGGTTTTTTCTTTCTCACTATCCAGGTAAGAGACGAGTACCGAAAGGACTACGATGAAGGAAGAGGCGGCTTTGGCAAGATTTTCCAGCAAGAGTTGCTGAAACAGTAGAGGGGGGAATTTTAATAATTTGGATGGAAGGCAGGGAGGAGAAGGAAGCAGAGCTCTTATCTCCCTGGACAGCTGGGTAGAAGGGAGGGAGGAAGGGCGGCTCTCGCTCTCCTCCTTTGGCGAGGTGCAGCTTTCCTCAGCTGCCGCTCTTTGTGCTTCTCCTGGCCTGACTTGGGACGTGGCCCAAGGGGGACACGAGGGGTGGAAGGAGATTGGAAGCTCAAAAGGCCACGTCTTCTTTCTTTTCACTTTTCCTGTATGCTGTCACGGTGGTTGTCACGTTCTGGAGTGTATCAACCGCCCTTCGGGTTTAAGGGGACACACAAGACCGCAATAAAAATGGAGTTGGTCTGAGGAGGCTGATTTCTTTGATGTCCTGTTCCAGGCAGAGCCGGGAAGCGGGCGGGAAACGGCCACCCCAGAGCCCGGTGCCTCCAGCGGGCTTTTCCCGGCTGGCGGCAGCTTCTCCGAGGGGCGGCGGGCTTGCGGGGCGGCCGGGGGGGCGCCAGGAAGGGCCCGGCGGTGGTTTCGGCGCGCAGCCCGGAAGGCGGGGGGGGGGCGGGGGGCGGTGTTTTTGTCGATTCCGGGCCTGGCCGGCAAGAGGCGCCCTAACGAGGCTTCGTCCGCCGCACCCGCCTCCCTCGGAGCGTCTGATTGGTCAGGCCAGGCAGAGGGGTGGGTGAAGGCGGCACGAGCACGTGGAAGGGGGCCGGGCCGCCTCTGCTCCCGGGGAGGGTCCGGGTCCCCCCCCCCCGGCCCGGCCCGGCCCGGCGCTCCGCGGTCTCTGCCTTCGGGATGTCCCGGGGACGCGCTCCGGACGGCGCCCGCCCGCCCGCCCGCCCGCCTCTGCCAGGCGCATCCCAGGCGGAGGCTCGGCTGCCGTGCGGCCAGAGCCCTTCGCTCCGGGGCTCCGCTCCTCCTCCGCCTGGAGGAGGCGGTCGCCGGCGCTCGGCCCGCCCCTCGCCCGCCTTAGATAGCCGGCACCCGCCGCCGCCTCCTCCCTTCCTCGCCGGCTGCCGAGGAGCTGCGCGGCCGCGGCTGGTGAGAGGCGGGCCGGGGCGGGGCGGGCGGGCTGGGTTGCAAGCCGAGCTCCGGCTCCCAGCAGCCCCGTTGCGGGGAGGCGGCCCCGAGGCTTTCCGCGGCAAAGTTCCCGGCTTCTCCTGCGCGTCCCAGCCCGGGGCTCCTCGGGACCTCCCAGCGGGGACCTTCCGCGCAGGCCGGCGGGGAGTGAAGCCTGGCCGCGGCCGGCGCCGCTGCTTGGCATCTGGGCTCCGTCCCGGCGGGAAACTGCGAGCGCCGAGAAGGGCTGGCGGCTCCCTGCCTCCCGCCCTTTCCCGGCTGCTCTCGGGCTCCAGCCCTGCCGGCGAGGGTCGGCCTGCCTTCCGAAGAGGCACCTTCTCCCCGTGGCCTTCCGAGACCTGGGGGGCCCTCCGGCCGCGGCTCCCCTGTCGGAGGCCGGGCGCGTTGGCACCGATGCCCCCTTCGGGCGGGCTCCGGGCTGGCGGCTTCCGCCTGGCTCGCTGCAAGCAGGTGTGTCCCTGCGCGGAAGGCGAGCGCGGCACGGGCCGGGGGCGCCTTGCTGGAGACGGGCGGGATGCTCCCTTGCAGGGAAGGGGGGCCGGGAGGCGGCCGGCCCAGCCCCCGGCGCCGCTGACTCGTCCCTGCCCCGCCGGGCTCGGAGCCGCTGCCCCGAGAGACTCTTCTGGGTCCCTGCGTTCGTGCTGGTCCCAGGCATTGCTGGAAAAAGGTGGCACCAAGGGGGTCGGTGACACGGCCGAGGAGAATGAGCCGGAGGGGCATTTGGAGTGCAAAGCTTGCCATGGGGGGCTGCTCTCTCTCCTTCTGCAAGAGCCCTGAAATATTCAGGCTTGGATCCTGGTCTGGCTGAGACAGAGCACCAGCCTAGCCTTGTCCTTTCCAAGGTAGGATCTTGATTTATTTGCTGTTCCTGTCCCTGAATTCTGGCGGCCTCGAAAGGACCCCAGAACAGTCACATAAAACAAGATCACATAAAACGGATCACCAGCATGGCACCCAGACAGTCCAGGGAACCAGGATCTTCCTGGTTTTATAGTCACACTAAGTCATAGATTGCTTACCCATTGCTTCTTTGACAAACTGGTTTGGCTGGTTTCTTACCCTGTGCCTGCCAAGCCATCAAAGCGTGCCATTGTGGGCACCCATGAGAACCTGGTCAAGGGATCTCACCTCTGGAGAATCACCTGCAGGCCCACCTTGGGGTTATCCTTCTCGTTACTCTTTCCTCTGGGTCCTGGCTGTGCTGCGGACAGCGGGGGGGTGGGGGTGGGAATGCCAGGTGTCTTCCTCCCTGGGTGGCCTCTAGACAAGCGTGCCAGGCTCAGGGGTTAGGGGGCAACCCTTTAACTCATCGTCGAGAGGGACCCAGTTGGGCAACTGCATGCACAGCCATTAGGGGCAGAGAGGAGGCCGGCCAGGCAGCCTCTTCCCTAGCTGGCTGATGCAATCCGTGATGCCGCTTCTCTCTCGGGACCTTTGGCCGGTTCAAGCTCAGGGGCTGATGTCCTGCTTTGCAGCCTCTGCTTGCCAAGAAGCTGCCGCTGAAGCAGCCACCGGGCAGCTCTTTTCTGCCAGAACTGGCAGGTCTGAATTGGCAGGGTGATGCCCCTGTCTGTCACAGGGGCATGGAGCGGCTCGTCTGCACGTTCCCAGCCAGCCCCACGGAGAGGAAGGAGCCTGGGGAATATTTAGCCACCCTTTTGGAAAGGGCTGGCGGAAAGAAAGCCAGGGGCTGCTTGGGAGAGAGGACGGGGATTAGGGGTGAAGGCTGTCCCATAGAGCAGCACCCCCCCATACCTTATGGGCACCAGGGAACGGTTCCGTGGAGAAAGGTCTGGTTTCGCAGGCTGCCTGCATCTCATGGATGGGGCTTCGCTTGTTTGCACGGCTGGCATGCCACGGATTGGTGCTGGGGGAGTTTGGGGAGGAGAGAGCAGGGGTGCTTCCAGAAGGGAAGAGGGAGAAGAGGCCCTTGGCCTGGAGGAGGAGGAATGGCCCTTGAGGGTGGGCCAGTCATGCGGTGGCACATTCCCTGCTTCAGGAAAGTTTGGGGCTGCTCCTGTGGCCCTCTCGGACCTGGGAGATTGTCTGAGTCGGAGAGCGTGAACTGCGCCACCAGCTGCACTCAAAACAGTCGCACTCCGGCGCTGCTTTTCCTCTCACAAGTGCTTCCCCCCGCCCCCCCATTCCCACCAAAAGTGTGCATCATTTTCTAATAAGTTAAGGCTGGTGAGCAGGAAGGCATAAAGAGCCACCTGCCGTGTCCACATTTCCCTGTTGGGACTCTTAATGGGTTGGCAGCTGGCAGAGCCCTTCCAGGCGTCTGCCAGGCTGGGCGAAAGGGGGGCTGTTTTCCTCTTCGCTAATTTAAGGAAGAGAGAAATGGAAAAACCCAAAACCTCCTGCAAAGAAAACCCAGCCTTTCCTGCTCCTGGGAATGTGTTCAACGCGAGAGAAGCACGGCAGGCCCTGCGCAAAGTGATTCCTCAGCACACGGAAGGCCCTTTTGCCTTGATTCACCTTTAGAAAACAAGGAAGGTGCTGAAGTGACTTGCCTGCCCCTTCCTGGCCGGGGAGGGGGCAGTGGGGGGGGAGAGCTCTGAGTGCAGCCCCTCCTGCCTTGCCAGGCCTTGGGNCTTCCTGGCCGGGGAGGGGGCAGTGGGGGGGGGAGAGCTCTGAGTGCAGCCCCTCCTGCCTTGCCAGGCCTTGGGAATCAGGAGTCTGGTAAACCGGAGGCCTCTTCTTCCTGGGCTGGCAGCCTCTATTTCCCTTTCTTCAGACTCCCAGCCTGGCCTGCGTCTGCCTTAATGCCTCCAGCTTGTTCCCTCTGCTTTCCACCTGCCAAGGTCACCTCATGGCTCCTGGGTGGCTTTGCTGGGGGCGGCTTCAGCTGGGGGGGGGGGCTTCCAGACTTATGGAAAGCCCCCGACCAAAGGCTGCCGCAAGAACCAGTGAGGAGCCAGGTGCAGCATGCCTGAAATGCTGGTTGCTGGAAGATGGACAGTGGGACAGAGGGCTTCCCAAACGTGCCAGTTGGGCACCTGCGGACCCAGCGTTGGGACCGAGGGTGGATCTGTGGCCTGACCTGGCTGGTTCTGCAGATGCCGGAGTCTGCACTCCCTGGGTTGCTTTAGGGGCTAGCTGGGCTCCTCTCGTTTTCTGGCTCAGTGGGACCCTAGCAATGAAACCACAGGGAGGCTTTCTCAGTGGGTGATCCCAGGGCAGGACGCCTGGCTCTCGAGCCACTGAGTGGGGCCAGGTGCCACCTTTGTTGCACGGGAGGACAGGGCCTCCTGCTCTCGGAGGGGCCAGGAATGAACATGTCTCACGACGGCCAAGACCCTGAAGCACCCTCTGCATTTCCTGCATGCACAGCTCGGCCTGGGAGGAGTCAGCCGCCTGGGCTCTTCTCTTCCCTTCCCTTTCAAGCGGCCCAGGATGTCTTCTCCGCCTCGAGAGCTGCTGGGCAGGGGAGGCAGCCATGGGCGCTTCGGCACCCTCAGTCGCTGTCAGTGCCTACTTGCCTTGGGCTCCCCCTTCCCATCAGTAACCTTGGCCACAGGGAGGCTGCTGCTTCTGCCTGAGCAGTGGGGTGGCCTCTCTGCCCAGCCATGGGTGCAAACCCTTGACCTTCTGCCTCCCTGTCGGCTATTAATAGGCTGGGCTGAGGCTTCCGAGGCTCAACTGCTTCCTGCTCGAATGGCAGTTTGGCTGCTCTTGCGAAGTGGTGGCCCTTGTGCAGGTGCTTTGCTAACTGGGCGGTCAGGGAGGTGAGGCAGGTCAGGACCATGGAGGGAGGAGGTGGGAAGCCCTGTAAGGTTCAGACCCCTCTCCTTTTGGAGCTCTCTCCCCCCCCCCCCGAATTTGGGTGACTGCAATTAGTATCCTGCCCCCCCCCATCCCTGTATAAGCCCTGGAGACAGCCCTGCTGGGCTTTGTTTCAAGGAGGGGCCAGCCAGGATGCCAAGCAGGCAGGAGCGGCACCCAGGGGGCTCCTCCCTTCTCGTCCCCTGCGGTTGATTGACCGCTGGGCTGTCCTCCTTAGTGGGGAGCTGCGGTTTTGAAAGCTGCATTCCAAGGAAGCTTCTCTGCCATCCAGAGGAGAATGTTCTGTGGGCATTCTCACGTCCTCCCTGGCCACTCATTGACAGAGGTCCAGTGTTGGAAGCAGCCCTGGCACCTGGGCTCGTTTTCCATTTGCCAGCCCTTCTGCCATGCAGCTAGNTCCCTGGCCACTCATTGACAGAGGTCCAGTGTTGGAAGCAGCCCTGGCACCTGGGCTCGTTTTCCATTTGCCAGCCCTTCTGCCATGCAGCTAGCTGAGCCAAGCTGCTCTGCTACCCCTCAGTGCCTCTCCAATGGTCCGGCTGGCCCTTGTGGGTGGAGGATTCCTGCTTCTCCTCTTCAGGGGCCTTGTCTTGCAGAGATCTCCCCAGGGCACCCTGGTGCCCCCATCTGCTGGGATCCAGCATGGGCAGGCAAAGGGAGACCCCTCCTCTGCTGCTCCAGCCCTCCCTTGCTAGCCAAATAGTGAGACGTTGGGCTGCCTGTCCTGTATTTTGTGCTGGCAGTCCCTGGCACCTCTCTTGGGGATCCATCTCCTAGCTGACGGGAGTCAGACTGGAAGCTTTGCAGTCATTCTGATGAGCCGCGTAACTGGCTCGGCCTTGGCTTATCTGTGGTGGCAAGGAATCTCATCTGGACTCCAATAACCAGCCAGTTCTCCTGGCTTGCGGTCTCCATCAGGAAAAACCAAGTCCCCTCCTCCACTTTGATCTGGAGTGCCTGAAGCTCTGGGCCTGGCCAGGGAGTTTGGCAGGTCCCCTCGTCTGCCCGGGCTTTTCCTTGGCACGCAAAGGCTCTGGGGCATCTGGGCCCTCCCGCTTCAGGTGTCTGCTTCCATGCCAGATGCCTTTTCAGCCCCTCCCCCCAAGTGGGCAATGGCCACAGGAGCAGAAGCATCATGAAACTGGCCAGCAACCTTTCCGAGGGCACCAGACTCCCAAGGCTGGCAGGCAGGCAGGTTTTGATGCTTAGTTGTGCTCCATCACTCCTGACAGCAGATCCGTGACAGGATAAATGAACCGACACAGTTGGGCTTTTGCCCTGCCTGACAAACAGCCTGGAAGTGCTGACTGGGAAAGGAAGCGTATCAAATCTTTGTCTGCTGTCTTTTTGTAGGGATTTTCTGGTGCGTCGGAGTGTGTGATCCCAGAAGGTCACGCCAGGCTTGACTGGCCAGGTGGTGGGAATGCTTCCCCTCCCCCACCCATAGCCTCAGAGGGGGGGGCTGAGGGGGCTTTTCTCTCTGCGTTCATGGGAACCTCTCGCCAAGGCAGTTTGGGCGCTGTGCCTCGAGGGAACTGTGGTCGGTGCCAGCCGGGGGCCAAGGCTCCGGAGTTTTGCTGGCACAGAGCGAAACCTGGCACTTTGTCCAGTTTCTCTGCTGGGAGATCTTTCAATTGTCTTCCACTGGGCTGCAGAACAAACTGCTGAGCAGATCCGCTGCGGAGGCCTTGTTTTCCGTCTTAGAAGGAACCTGTTGCGAGATCACAGATCCTTATAGCTTCCAAACTCTGAGATGTAAGGGAAAAAAAACTGAGATCTCTGAGGAGTAAATCTGAGCCGTGCAACTCTTGGAGACCCCAGAAGACCCACCCATCTCCCCAGGGATCCTGATGAAGTTAACTGCCCCCCCCCCAGTCCTAATGGCAGAGAGCAGCTGCGTGTCAGGCCTGGGATGAAGGGGGCCAGGCTGACGGATGGGATGAGGGCCGGTGGGGGGGCAGAGATGCATGCGACAGACACAAGCCGAGTGAGCTCCTGCCTCTCTTCTCGTTCTCCTTCAGGGGCCAAGAAAGAAGAGGAAGCTCACCAGGGATAAATTCAGTTAGTTCAGGTCAGGCTCTGCAATATTTGATCTTGAAACCGGGATTCTGCGTCTTTGAATTGCTGCTGTTTTTCCGGATCTTGCTTATCTGATTTTTGTTTTCTTCCGTTTTGCTCACTAAAGAGATCCGTCCTGGCTCTTCTGCTCATACAAACATGGTCCCTTATTTCTCAGCTCCTGCAGGACACCTGGCATGGTCTCCCCCCGCCCACCCCTGCCAGAGGAAAGAGATGAAGGCCATTCATCCCCCCTGACTGTCGTTCAGGAGAGAGGAAAGAGCTGCTGCCTCTGGCCTCTCCCTCTGGACAGAGTCATCCATCAGCTGATGGCCAGGCACCGCATTGATCGGAAGCACAGCCAAAGACGGAGAGCCATAGGCACTTCCTCCCTTGCCCCAACCGACTGCCCCAAATGGTTGCGCATCCGAGTAAAGGTGCCATGTCTGTGCCACTCTAGGAAAGCCGACTTCTGGGGCAGGCAGTTCCCTGCTTGGCATTCAAACCCACAGGGAGAGACTGAACAGCTCCTGGACTGGTCCTGGGTTGCTACTCTTGGCCTTTGTCTAATCCTGGATGCAAAAACCATCTTCTTTCTTCACGGCCACCCCCTGCCCCTCTTTCCTCGCAGGTGTAGGTGCCAAGCTTTTCTCTGATAAATGAGTAAAGCCTAAGCCAGGTTTGCAAATGGACCTTAGTTATAAATCATGGTTTACAAAGCATTGTGGTTGAGTTCCCAGAATTTATGAAGCCCAAATCATGCCAGACCCAGGACGCAGCCTGTTGAATGGCAGAAGCCACCCCCTTGCTGGCGAGAGGGACCAGCGCTGGGCAATGCGAGGAGGTGGAGGAAAACGAGGCCAAATCGGGGGGGGGGGATGGGGGGAGAGACTCGTTCTGCATAATTCCACCATGAAGCCTCATCTTGCCATGCGAGTCACATGCTGGGTCTGATGATGCGCTTGAGGGTCTCTTCCAGCCTGGCTTAGCAGCTAAAGTTTGTTCTGTCTCCTGTTAACTGAAGTTCAGTTGGTTAATGACTGAAGGTGCCTCCCTGATGCTTATTCCAGCGAGCAGCTTGTGTAAACACAATTAATCCAAGTTGTCCTCTGAGGGCTGTTTTTCTTTGCTAACTTCTGCAAGGGCCAGTGATGTAATGTGTAACCACAACTGGCGACCTTTGCCACTTTGGCTGGAGTGCTTTTTCCTAAGATGGCGGTCTTTTTCCCGGTACTCTCTCGGCTTTCCAAATGTAGCCTGAAGCCCTGGTTCCTTTACAGTTCCCAGATAGGTGGACAGGGCATCCGGGCACCTTGGATCTCCGCTCTTCCAAAAGCATCACTTCCAGAGTGATCTTTGGGAGCCTGGACTGGACTTTCTCGCCATTATGGCCCGTGTGTGATTCCTGTGGAATCCACCTGGAGATGGAGCAAGGAGACTTTTCAGCCAAGCAGGAGATGCCCACAAACAGAGTTGACCCTGAAAGGAGGAAGGGAGGCTCTGGGCAGCAGCCCCCCCCCCCCCCCCCCCAAGGCTGGGTTGGGTCTGCGCAACCCTCCCATCTTGACTTCCTGTGACTGCAGGCCTTCCTGCCCCCTGCTGGCTGACAGGCTCTACTGTTTCCTCCGCCAGGTCCTTTCGGCAACGGGACGTGCACTCGACTCATCAGGATGCTGAAGAGAACCTTGGCCAACTTCGGCAAGAAGCTGATCCGTCAGCGGACCGTGGACCTGGGCTCGCAGGAAACGCAGCTGGCCCGCTGCCTCTCCACCGTAGACCTGATTGCTCTCGGTGTAGGCAGCACCCTTGGGGCTGGGGTCTACGTCCTGTCTGGCGAGGTGGCCAAGGACCAGGCTGGCCCCTCTATTGTGCTCTGTTTCTTCATTGCGGCCGTCTCGTCTGTTTTGGCTGGCCTGTGCTACGCAGAGTTTGGTGCCCGGGTGCCCAAGGCTGGTTCTGCCTACCTCTACAGCTATGTCACCGTGGGGGAAATTTGGGCTTTCACTACAGGGTGGAACCTCATCCTCTCCTACATGATAGGTACATCGCCTTCTGCTGGGAGCAATGATGGCTGAATGAGGACGTGGGAATGTCTGGAGGCAGAATGCAGGAAGCACAACCGGGGTTTGCTTGTTTGCAGCATTAAATGGTGGGTTAGCTCAAGTTCACCATAGGCTGAGCCATCCCTGTATGGTGATGGTTCTTCTATGGGATTTTTCTTCAGTTAGTCCAGCAAATACACCAAAACATTAACTCATCAAAGTTGCAGGACAAGCAGCCTTAGAAATGATCTGCAATGTTTTCCAGATCCCCAAAATTGAATGTCTTCCTAATTGTTATGATGAGGGAATTGATGAGAGCCAAGTAAAGGACTCTCATCTGTAGAAACCAGGTTCAATTATTGGCATACAGTGCCCTTGTTCCTGATTAGCAGTGATTTGGAGCCCTGGAGCTTTAGGGTTGTCTTCCGGCTCTCCAGGTCGGCTGGGTTGGAGAGGACCAGAGCAGGAATAGCAGAAGCTGTTCAAAAACAGAATTCTTCTTCTTTCCTTGGTCCATCCAACTTCACGCAATGTGGGTTGGTGATTGAAATAACCCATTTTCTGAGTTCGCACAGCAGGTGAATCAGAAACTGAGGGGTCCTTGGTGCTCTCTCAGCTTGGTTGTTTTCTTACAGGTGCTTCATTACTCAAACCAGGTAACCTCATCAAGTACTAGGCAGAAATTGGCCCACTGAGCTGAGTTGACATCACATGCTGACTCACTAACCAAAGAGGGCCTTTTGCCCAGTGGGTTAAGCATGTTCCCAGCTATGCTGGGCATGCATTGAGCATGTAAGCATGGAGTGCTACTGGATTGGGAGGGAGGTGGGGGTCTCTCCACACTGAAGGGCTGGGCGTGTGTGTCTTTTGAGCCCTTCCACCATCCTCTGCTTCCAAGAAGGGGCCAAAGTGTGTCCCCCCCTGCAGACTTGTAGGGGAGATGCAGGCCAGAGACTTGCTTGAACTCACAAAGATGTCATCTCGCACCCTCAGGGACAGCAAGTGTGGCTCGGGCCTGGAGTTCCACTTTTGACCACATCATTGGGGGCCACATCTCCACTTTCTTCCGGAACCACACAGCTTTGCACCTGGACAGCGTGCTGGCCGAGTATCCCGACTTCTTCGCCCTCTTCTTGGTGCTGCTGCTCACAGGTGAGGCGCCTTAAACTGCCCTGCCAGCTTCAGGGCTCAGGCAGGCCAGGGCTTCATCTCAGCCAGTGGGAGGCATTCCAGGGCAGAGCGGGCCTGTTTGTACAAGAAGGCAATGCCAGGCATTTCTGCTGTGAAACCTCTCAAGACGCTGTACAAACTTATTGAATCTTAGGAAAACACAAATGCCAGATACAGCAACGTGGATAGCAGGAAGCACCTGGGAAAATCCCAGTGAATTTTCATAAAATATATGCCAGGCAGGGAGGTTGTTTTCCTTCCCTTTTCATAACTCTGATGCAGAGTTTGATGTAAGGCGGGCAGCTGTGTAAATGCTCTGAACAAGCAAAGCAGGGCAGTGGGAGATTCACAGCAGGAAGGAGGTAATTTGCTTCTGGCCTTGATCCTCCACTGCGGAGTTTCTCAGATGGAGGATGGGTGGACTTCAACTTGCCCAGGTTGACCTCCTGCCTTGGCTGCCCCAGGGGAGCCCATCAATGAACAGCCAGTTCACAAGGGATGTACGTGGGTGACAAGAGAGGAGGCGGAGGGCAGCGCCAACATTCCTTGGGAATTGGTGGGAGGGTGGGGTTGGTCTCCACAAGGTCGGCTGATTGGCTGCAGACGGAGCAGAGAGCTGAACTGGACCGTGTCTTGAAATGGGCAAGCTTTTGGTTGTTGTGCTGTGACTGCTGCCATCTTGCAGAGTTTGACACCTCCTGGCCCTGCAAAGATGCGACTGGACGGACATTTGATCCGATTCCACGAGGCTCTTGGGCGCTTAGGAAGTAATTGCTGCTCAGGCCAGCAGAATGTGCTGATGTTGGTCATGAACAATAGCCAGGAAGGTTCCCGGGTGCAGCTGCAGAGAGGCCCCCATTCCCCAGCACTTGACTTCCAAAGAACAAGAGAACCTGCAGAATAGGATTGCATGAAGCGACTGGTGCCAGGATCGCCCAGGAGGGGACTTTTCATTCTGACTGGCCTGGCCCATCTCTGGCCTCCGACCGCAGAGACTTTCCCCAACACCCCCCCACACACACACACACTTTTTTTTGGCTCCCAGGCCTTCTCTCGTTCGGAGTGAGCGAATCTGCCCTGGTGAATAAAATCTTCACGGCCATCAACTTGCTGGTGCTCAGCTTTGTCATTGTTGCGGGTTTTGTGAAAGGAGATGTCAAGAACTGGAACTTGTCCAAGGAGGATTGTCAGAACCGCTCACAAAACCTCTTGGAGTCCAGACACAAGTACGGGCCCCCTCCCCAGTCCTGGCTGCCTCTTAGCTTTTCCACAAAGGGGGTGGTGGTGGAGGTTCTCCTATTCCCCTTGCTCCGATGTAGCATCGGCTGCTGCAGGTTTTCTTTTGCGGTAATGGCCGAAGGGAAAGCAGCAGCAGCAAGTTAGAAGAGCTGTCCTGGAGGGAGATGGCTTTCCTCCTGCCCTCACCTGCCTGCCTGTCTCCCATCAGGGATAGCTTTGGCGAAGGAGGGTTTGTCCCCTTTGGCTTTGAAGGAGTCCTCTCAGGGGCTGCCACCTGTTTCTATGCCTTTGTTGGATTCGACTGCATCGCCACCACAGGTAACGTGGCGCTTTGGAGGCGGTGGAAGGGCTGGTGGGAAGGCAACACCACTTCTCAGCACTCTCTAATTGGGCCAGTTCCAGACTAGCTGTCAGGACGGAGAGTTGAGGATGGCCTTGCTGGGAAGGGGCAATGGGGAAGTTGCCTTCAAACTCTTGGAGGAGAAGAGGGCAGAAGACGGGCATTCTGGCTAGTTTCAGAGGGCAGTTCTAGAACCGATGCTCCCTAGAAGCAAATTTGGATTATTCCTAGCAATTGAAGTTGTCTGGGGAGCCTGGCTAGTGGCGGGAGGCTTTCAAAGAGCTCTGCTCAACGGTCAAGCTCTCTGCCCGTCTCTTGCGATGGGCAGAGGGGTTCGGAGCCAGGGGCTTTCTATTTTCCCATTCAAATCAGGGGCACCCCACCGGCTTGTCAGGGGTTCAGAAACTAAATGTATCAGCCCAGAGGCTCAGATTCCCGGTTTTGCTATGTCAAATGCTCATAATTTGGGCACCACGTTATGCCCAATGGGGGCCAGGACTATGGGTGCTCAGCTACTCAGGAAGTCCACTTTGTGCCTGTGGGAATCGGCCTGCCGAATCAACAAGTATGGGCAGGAGGGGGTCCTTGAACCTCAGTCGGCATTGGGTACAGTAGAGGAAGGGGGATTTTGTTGGAATCTTAGCTGGGTCATTCTGCACCTGAAACCCCCCCCCCCCCCNCCCCCCCCCCATTCTTCCGCAGGTGAGGAAGCTCGGAACCCTCAACGGTCCATCCCCATCAGCATCATCATCTCCCTCCTCATCTGCTTCGTGGCCTATTTTGGCGTTTCGGCCTCCTTGACCTTGATGGTGCCCTACTTCCTGGTGGATAAGGAGAGCCCGTTGCCTGATGCCTTCAAGGCCGTGGGCTGGGAGCCCGCCCGCTACGTGGTGGCCATCGGCTCCCTCTGTGCCCTCTCTACAAGGTGAGAGAAGTGAAGGGAGGTGGCTCAGTTCAGCCAGAAGTCTGGCTGGTGGGATTTATAGCCGTCTCACCAAGATGACTGACAGGTGACATGTTTATGAATTCTTGAACTCAAAACAATGTTTTTTAAGCACTGAAATCCCATCAAGCAGGGCTTTAAACAGGCCATTTTTGAAGGAAAGGTCAAGAGAATATGATGGCAGTTAGAGGTTTGAGGGAAAAAATCGGCCAAATTCTGTGGCTTGAAGGAGAGCAACCTGCCCAGACAGAAGGATGGGAGAGGCCACCACGGAGAAACTCCTTTTCCCAAAAGCTGCTGCTTAAACCATGAAAGGCAGAAGACCGGGAAGGGCCTTTTAATCAGCTATTGGCCAATGAGCAAGCATTTTTGGAAGAGGGCCAATCCCTTGGTGAGGCTTCATTGAGAGGCTTGAACCCCCATCCTAGGAGCCAAGGGGAGAAATGCCCCAGGCCAAATCCATCAGTGGCTTCTGCTCCCTTTCTCTGCCATGCAGCTTGCTTGGCTCGATGTTCCCCATGCCGCGAGTGATCTATGCCATGGCTGAAGATGGCCTGCTCTTCCGCTTCCTCTTCCGGGTTCACAGCCGGGCCAAGACCCCCTTGGTGGCCACTGTTGTCTCGGGCATCATTGCAGGTATATCTGTCCATTCATGGGTCTCCCCCCCCCCTTCATCTGTGATCCAGAGATTTTTACAGTCTCTCTTCTCTTGCAGCCCTGATGGCATTCCTCTTTGAGCTGAAGGACCTGGTTAACCTGATGTCTATTGGTACTCTCCTGGCGTACTCTCTGGTGGCCATCTGTGTGCTCATCCTCAGGTGGGGGCCTCTTTGGGAACAGAGCTTGCCTCTAGGTGCTGATACCTCAGCAGCTCAGATGGCAGGCAGGCTTTGCAGGGTGATGATGAACCTTGTAGTCTACAACTGGAGGAGCTACAGCTGGGAAGGTTGAGGAAAGAGACCTGGTCATCGGGCCTTTCTTCTCCCAGGACTCGTTGTTTGCAGAGGGGCTAACCTGGAATGTCCGCTTTTGCCACTCTTGCTTTCCTGGTAGATACCAACCTGAGCTGTTGAGGGCCTCCAAGGACCTGGAAATGCTTGAGATCAATGGAAGTGAAGAAGAAAAGCTGACCATTAATTCCACGGCTGGTGATGGGCAGAATGCATTCCAAGAGAAGTTCAGCTGCAGGAGTCTTTTCTTCCCCTCTGAGGCCATCCCAACCCATGTCTCAGGGCGCATCGTCTACATCAGCACCACAGTCGTTGGTAAGGATTAGTGGAGAGAGGTAGAAATTGGGTGCCCTTGCTACTTGAGGACACAATGGCTGAGGCTAGGGGCTCTCCAGAGGCGATGAGTGAGCAACTGGTTGGGCTCGGCTCCTTTGCAGGAGACCAAGAGAAGAGGAGGAGGAGATCAGAATCAGGTTCTAGGATTCTGGGCTTGAGTGGCTTCTTAGGCATGGGAAGGGGAAAGGTCTAACCTGAATAACCCTTCCTTCCCTTTGGTCTCATTTCCTTGCAGCTGTCACAATCACTGCCCTGTGTGGCATCCTGGCCCATGAGTGGGAAGCCCTCCAGAAGGGCAGCATTGGCTGGGTCATTGCCTGTGTCATTCTCCTGGGTGTTTTGTTTGCTGGCACTGCCATCATCTGGAGGCAGCCCGAAAGCAAGACCCGCCTCACTTTCAAAGTAGGACCTCTGGCCAGCTCTTCCTCAAGGGCCCCAGGTGGGAGGGAGAGGAGGTGCCTGAATCCGGAGCCTGGCCCTGGACACAGGAGCAGGAGAGCTGGGTGCTCGCTCCTTCCATGGCACTTTGCCACAGAGGTTGTCGCCTGCCTTCAAGCCAAGTTTCCACACTGGCTGGCCCCCTCCCTCCCTGGGCCTCTCCCAACTGGCCTCCCCTGCCTTTCCAGGTGCCCGGCCTGCCGTTGCTCCCCCTCTTCAGCATCCTGGTGAACATCTATCTCATGATGCAGCTCGATGCAGGAACCTGGGCCCGCTTTGCTGTCTGGATGGCCATCGGTAAGGAACTTGCTGCTCGACTGCAAGAGCTGCCTGGCGCAGAATCTTCCCCGTGTGGTGATCCCATCTCGGCTACTCTTACACTGGGGGACATTGTCTCTTTCTCAGGCTTTGCCATCTATTTTGGTTATGGGCTCCAGCACAGTGAAGAAGGGCAGGGGGCCCCGCAGTCCCAGTCAGCCGCCAACAAAGGCCTGCCTTCGGCTACCCCTGAGCTGAGCCAAGAGATGGCCGCCTGAGAGAAGCAGATGCTTCTGTCCTCCTTTCACTGCCATGGACACCCCCGAGTTCTTGTCTGCCTCCTGCCCCACCCTTCAAGAAGGAAGCCGTGGCACGTGGGACCTTCACTGGTGCGTTGCACTCAACCTGTGGCAGCAGCTTCATTTTGCAGAGGAGGTGGACAAAGCAAGTTGGGATAAAATTTAGGGGCAGCCATTTCTCCTAGGTGGGGTGGGGAGGGGGAGAGTGACCTTCAGACGAGAAGCTGCCACACAAGGTTAATTTATTTACCTGGTTTTGCTGCCTAGAATACCTTCCTCAGACCTAGATGTGTGTAAAAGTGTCCCCAGATGACTTCCAGAACTATCAGTCTGGTGATCTTAACTATTGCTTGTATGATATTTTCCCCCCAAAGATGTTACATGTTTTTTTTTTTTATATGAGTACAACTCCATGCTCGTCGCTATTTTTTAAAAAAAGTTGGACTCATCTGACCCCGTCAGTTTATTTTCTTTGTAGGCTTATCTCAGATGCCCTTGGTCGTGGGTCTCCAGCAGAAGCAACCTGGTGGCCTCCAGAAATTTAGACAGCCTAGGAGTTGTAGCAGTGCAGTATTTATCTGGAGCATAATTGCTTAAATAATCATGGTTGTTTGGAGTTCTGCCGTTCTCCTTGCCAAACATTATCAAATGGATTCCTGGGGTTTCTCAAATAAAAACAAACGGAATATGGGATACAAAACTGGCTTACCTAACATGCCATATAGGGATCCAATATCCTGTATACCAGTGGTGGAATTCAAATTTTTTTACTACCAGTTCTTGGCCGTGGCTTGGTGGGCGTGGCAGGGGAAGGAGACTGTAAAATCTCCAGTCAGAGGTGATTTTTGCTGATCCTCCGAACTACTCAAAATTACCGCTCCCGGTTCTCCAGAACTGGTCAAAACCTGCTGAATCCCACCTCTGCTGTAGACATTCAGTCCATAAGAATTTATTCACAAGAGCAGGCTGTACTGTCTTGAATGAATCGGCCCAATGGGTAGTGTTAAAGTGGGGCAAGAGGGCCAAGGGCTGAGTAAAGTCATAGTAAAATAAGTCAGTTTATTATCATGTAGCTAAGTCTGGAGAGAAGCACCACCACAACATCAGCCTTATGGGGAGTAGGGGTGATGATGTAAGAGAAGCGGAGGGAGGCTGGACACTGACCTCGTGGTCAGTAGCTGCCAACCAGAGAGCTCTTGGTCCTGGTGTTGCCACCTTCCGGACCAGTGGTCAGGGCTAAAGATGGAGGCTGAGCAAAGGCATAACAACCCGGCTGTGTCTGGTTGCTTAGAACGAAGCCAGCAGCAGACCACAGCTGGCAAAAGCTCAAAGCAAGGTGAGGTCACTGCCAGACTTCATCTGTTGCAAAGATGGCAAAACCAATAAACCCTCATTGGCTCCAAAACAGGGTGGAGATGTTTTCCTCCTAATAAACGAAGCCAAATATATTGTCCAGCTGGTGATTTCCTATTTTGGCCCAACCTGAAACTGGCAAGGAAATCAGTCCCGAACTTGGAAGGCACCAGAGTGGCAAAGACAGGATTGAGGTGACTTGTTTTCTGGGAAAAAGTGGGTTGCTTTTTGTCATGATACAGATTATTTACCTTGGACTGGAAAAATAATTCTGAGAATTCCACAGAAAGCTGGATAGTGACATTGGTTGTATGTACGTAGATACACTCCACTTACACCAGAAAGCCAGGCTTTCTAACAACTGCACCAGGGCCAGGTTCTATAATGCCAAAGCCATTTCAAACTTCACACAGCTCCGTTCCAAGTCTTATGATTAATTTCCCCAACATTTCCAAAAGCAAATTGTGAACGTGCAGAGCCAACACTGAATTTGTTGTGTTTTGGAAATTAGCACTATACGCACAACTTTTGACCTTTCCTCTTTCTGAAGGAGATTTGGGACAATCTCAGTTTAGGGTTTGTAACTCAGCAGCAGAATCTTCATGAGCAGAAGGTCCCAGGTCTTCGGAAAAGGCTGGGAGCACCATGTCTGGAACCCACCCTGAGATAAATGGGCCAGTTCAGCAAAGGTGGCTTCTCATGTTCCTAACCTTAGATTATTCCGCAGCCCTTGCGCAGAGCAAGAGGGGAGATTTCTACTTGTTTTAACAGAACTTTGTTGTCTTGTTTGAACATCTACGGTACATGTGCACAAAAGTTCTTCAACGTGAATATCATACACAGCATCTTAATGCATTTGTTGGACCAAATAAAATGTTCTGCTATTATTCGGTGTCCTCTGTGGTTTGTAGAATGAAGACGAGAACACCTGCGGCCATTTCAATTGTCTGGGTGATGTTCTAGAGCTGTGGGGAGGAAGAAAACCTGGCTAGAGCAGAGGTCCATTAATTAATTTCCCGAGAAATGCCACGCTCTCCAATTTAGATGAGGTGAAGAAGGCTCGCCCTACAGATGTCAGCACAAAAGAGGAAAAACCAGCCCTGCAAAAGATAATAAAGATAGCAGAACCCGACTGGGTGATGCAATAGGAGAGCAGGAAAGGCAGATGGTTACATAAGCTGAGCAGAGGCAAAGCAACAAGCCTGGATTCAAGATCACAGCAGCCTGCAGGCAACAGGGACTTACTTCTTCAGAACTTGCACAGAGGCGGCGAGGGGGGAGGCTGGAAGAAGGGGCCATGCTCTGCCTAGAGGGCCAGGCCAGAGGTTCCCAGTTTTGCCCCACTGCCATCTGTGGCAGAGGGAAAAGCTTACCAAATGCCAAATTCCAATAAACTCTTGCAAGCAATTTGATTTAGGCCTGAGCGGCTGGCCAGCTTCCAACCACTCAGTTCTGACAGACAACAGGAAGCCAAAGCCAGATACCGGCCACTGGCTTTCCTGCCAGGCCCCACTACAACCAGTGAGAAAGAGAAGTGTAATCGAATGTCAAAAGAGCCAAAATGCTCAGGCAAGCTGTGCCAAGGCTGACGGAAGAGAAGATAAACCTAAGTCCCATTAACTATATCAATGTTTCATTTCATACATGTTTATCATATACTCTCAAGCAGACCTTTTCAGAATGAGGGCTCTTTTTAAAAAAATCAAATGACACATGTAAATACATCCATTCAAAATGGTCTAGAAATCTGTAAGTATCTTTTTCACAGAATCCACACCTGGATTCTTCTGTTAGTTACTGCAGTTCCAGCAAGCATTAACCACACTCAGGATATATATAGAACAGATGGGGTCAGGCGTTTTTAACCTCGTAATGACTGAAAAAGTGAATAATTAACGGACAGATGAGACTCTCCCTCAACTTTTCCCATGTCAATTTGGCAATCCTTTTTCAGGCCCTTGAAATCTTCATACCCTCCCTCCCTCCCTCCTTGGCTAGGTGGTTAGGTCACGTTCTCTGCAAATTAATAGGCACTTTTCAAGCTCGCTTAACCCACAGGATTCTTCAGTTAGAAGCTTTATACCTCACCCTTTAAAACACGACACTTTCCTCATCTTTCTGCTACTGTGCAGAGGGAAGGGCGGGAGGAGGTTGAAATGTAACCCGGTACAGGATAAATGCAATTTTTTAATTACACAGTTTTTTGCCTATATTTGGCCCTGAGAGGAAATCTGGGCCTTTTACGTAACTTCATAGGCATTCAGTGGGGATCAGAGAGCAGGAATCACCACCCTTAAAACCTCATGACTAGCGGAGGAAGAGCCAGGCAGAGGACCAAAATATTGTGCGGATCACGGCTGCCCCTGAAGTGGTCACAAGCGCAGATTTGTGAGGAACCCATGACGACCTGGGCTCTGAAAAACACTCCAATCTACCTATTTCCTTGCCTGTCATCTTCCATCAAAGGGATGCATTTTCCCAAAGTCCCCCTCAAAAAGCACCCCTACATAAAAAATTTTAATTACATACTGGAATAGTTCTTTTTCCAGCAATCTGCCGTTATGACTACATCTATAGAGAGGAAGCTAGCAAGAAGTGTGTTGTTGCACAGGAAGTGCTCCTCCTCACATTAATAGCGGAAAAGTCGGTTTATAATCCAAGTAGAATCTTACTGCAAAACCAACTTTCATGGGACTGTTCAGTCTTGTTAAAACTACGCATAGAATCATATTTTACCAGAAATACCACAGCTCAGTTTGACAGATTTATTTTGGTAAATATAGAATTTTTGGAAACAATTTGGGAAATCATTAATCTAACCCCTTATTCAGCAATTTCTACATCATTTTTCCACGATTGGCTTCTTCATAGAATGCCACGAACAGTGTTGATACCAAACTTAATTTTATTCGTTTTTCTGCAGGCTTCAGTAGGATAAATAATTCCTACTGTTCTCTATACTCTAGGTAGAACAGTTTGAATGGGCATTAATATGATACATTAATTCAGCTACCCTATTATTGTGGAATTTAACATTTAATTTTCAAACCATCATATTTAATCTCATGTCATAGAAGAATCTTATTCTACCCACTTAATGGCCAGTCCTGGAAATGCTCAGCCTTCAAATAAGAGATTTTGCTACTCCCTTCTATCCTCATGGAAAAGTACCAGAAACAATATCTTGTTTCCCACTTGCTTCTGACTGGATTACATAATCAGGAATTTAAAATGGTTCTGTAATCCACTAGGTATTTTATTACTTGACAATGGACTTCCAATAAACAGAAATAAACAAGGGTGTTTGTTTGGGAAATTGATGAACCGAGAAGTTAATTTTTTAAAATGGTAATTCCGTTTCCCTTTCATTTACCGTCTGAGCCAAAGGCAAGGAAAGAGATTTTTCAGTTCTGTTCGCACGCAGATTAGATCTACGCAACCTAAGTTCTTGCTATCTGCCTTTGAATCAAACGTCTGCTTTCCATATCCTGCTATGTCAAGATACTCCCTGTTCTTCTAATTTGGACGGCAGATTCTCTGGACTCTGACTTCCCTCTGCTGGTAACTAGCCACCCTTGCATCAGGAAACAGGTGGGGCATGGACTGGCAGGGAAGATGGCTTCTGAGCTGACGAGGCAACAGTTCCGTTATATATTTTTCAGGTTCCGCCTTGGGTATGTTGCTGCCTCCAGCAGTTGAAACAAGCGGAACAGCATGAACTTGAGCCCTCAGGCTGGATGGCTTGGCAAAACAGAGCTCAGAATCCCGCACATCACACATTGTGAGTCAGAGCTTCTGTCAAAAAGGCTACACACGTTTTCACTTTCTGGAAAATACAGCTATCTCTCCGGTAGTTCCCCCCCATTACCTGAATTCAATTCTTCCCCACACACACCCTACCCTTAAATAACCCAAATATGGCTTTTCAATCTTTCTGTCGACTTACATATCCTTGCTAAATTTAGTTACTGTAACAATAAAGGGCTGCCATCAAATCATTGTGTTCAAAATGGTTTGTTGTTAAAATGGAAAGAGTCAGAAGAGACCCTGCTAATCCTGCCGTCTCTACAGCGGAGATGAAGGTCAGAGCCAGGATCCAGGCACTACTCTGTAAGGACCAGACAGAAAACAGCATTCGGTAGACTTTATTTATCTTCCAGGCTTTGCGGCAGACGGGGTACAAGGCCAAAGCAAACCAACTTTTGCAAGCGTCTGGAACTGAAAGGTTCAGCGAAGAATCAGTGATGCAGAGCTCAGGATCATTTGTGACTCAAAAGGCGGCGCAAGCGAAGGCTCTGCCCCTTTGCCCCGGGAGCTGCAGGGGCCGCTGCCCCCTGGCACGGCCACCGCCGCCGGTGAGCAGCCTTTGCTCCTTTGGTGGCCAGTGGAAGTTACCGCAGCACCGGAGAACGGGGCGGATGGCCGCTCCTCACCCCTGCAAGGGTCTCCCGGGGTCATCAGAACCCAGCAAGCACCTGGCAACCAACCCACATTTGTGACGGCTGCAGTGTCAGGGGGCCACCGGATCCCCTTTTGCGGCCAGGTCCACGTAACCCCAATTTATCAACTGCAGTGATTCACTGAACAGGAAAGGTCATAAAACAGGACAAAACGCAACACATCTCACAGCAACGCAGACCTGGAGCTCGATTGTGGTCGTAAGTCGAGGACTGCCTAGCCCTTCGCATTTATTATTGCCGCCGCCGCCGCCGCCGCCGCCTCCAGGAGGCCCAGCGGGCAGCGGGCAGGCGGCTCCACGGCCAGCCCCGGAAGGAAGAGCCTCCCTGGGCCGCAGCCCCCTCCATCGGGCCCCTCACGGGCAGCCCCCTCGCTCCCCCCCTTCTGGCCACCGAGCTGGGCGGGCGGGCGCGCGCCCGCGACTCGCATTCCGCGCCAGGCTTTTCATTGGTCCTCGCTCCACCAATCCGACGAGGACCTCCTCCCATCGGCGCCGAAGAGCCCTCCATCACGTGCAGCTGGCTGACCAATCAGTGAGCGAGAGGGCGCCCCCCCCGTCCTCTTGATTCCGACGCCCAGCGCGCTCCCGGCGGGTGGTTGGCAGGGAGGGAGGGGGGGGGAGGCCGGGCTCGGAGCGCACCACTTTTTTTGCCCTGCGGGGGGTGGAATGTTGTCCGTGGCCCCCGGGGATCTTGGTTTCGCCCATCGATCCCTTCGGATCGTCCCGGCGCTGCGGCTGCGGCCGGCAGGGAGAGGCGGGGGGGGGGCGCAAGGGAGACCCTCCTCCGGAGCCCCGCAGGCCCTTCTTTGCCAGGCTGCTGCCGCTCCTGGGCGGGGGGCGTCGGCCGAAGGGCAGCTGCTCGGGCGCCCGAGCCGCCGTTATCCCCCCCCCCGGGGCGGGGCNCGCCCGAGCCGCCGTTATCCCCCCCCCCGGGGCGGGGCGTCACCGAGAGCCCCTTCTCGCGGGCAGGAGGCGCAGGCACCTGCGGCGTCACAGTGGCTTCCGTGGGAACGTTTCGTCGGACGTTACACCGGCCGGCCCGCGCAGACCTGGGAGCCCGCCATTCAAAGGCATCCCTGCGCAGCTGCAGCCGCCGGGCAGCTCCAGCCTTGCGCCCCGAACAAAAGGAGACTTGAAACCCGCAGCAAATGCAGGTTTGTCGGGGTGCTGGCAGGCTGCTCCAAGCGGGGATGTTTCTGTCTCTCTGGCAGCAGTTCTGGAAGGAAGGCTGCTGCCTACCCTCTCAATTCATTTGACCAGAGAGGCCCTTCAAATGGCCTTTAAGCAACAGGGGCAAGTTGAGGAGTGCTGGGAACATACGCGGCCTCTCCCCTCCATATCTCAGTGGACTGCCCACCCTGAACTGTGGAAGGTGCAAAAGTGCCCCCCACTTTAATTCAAGCCTTCAGGATATGGACTAATATTCTACCCTCCTCTCCCCGGGGGGGGGGGGGNCCGGGGGGGGGGGGGCAACCCACACAGAATGCTGGGCATTACAGAGGCCCATTCAGTGGAGGCAGCTCCTTCGGGGACAACAGGAAACCCACAATCTTCAATAAAATCTCCCCATTTCATTACACATAAAACACCAGAGAACTCTGCACCACAATCCTGCAAGCCCGGAGTTGTGAGCTTAGTTGCAGAGGGATTCTACAAAAGCAGGTCAAGCATCAAGTAGGTCAAGTAGTACAAGTTCCAGTTCAAAGGCAAAAAAGGACTTTTAAATCACGCAGGGCTCCAAGCACGGGAACCAGCTCCCCCACCCTCTCCCTGAAAAAGCAGATGCAGGCGCCTTCCTGGGATCAAGTGGCTGCCCTCTGCAGCTGCAGCACAAACCAGGGAAAAGATTTGGCCAAAGGGTTCCAGGCAGGGGCTGAAGCAACCCCACACAGCTCCTAGGTGCCTTCAACTAGGAAATGTTCGCCCAGCCTTTGGCTGGAAGTCAGGCTACCCTCACCTGTAATTTTGCACTGTTTGATCTAGAGTGGCCTGCACAAGAGATTGCTGAGAAATGGTGGGGAGCCTCATATCTGCTGGGGTGCAGATTTTGCCTACACTCTTGGGGATCCTCTCCCCCCCACCAGAAATAGTTGGCAAAAGCTGTTCTTTGCTTCACCTGGGAAATCTTTTTGGGCAAGATACCACAAAGCCCCTCCAAACATTTCAACCATGGAAAGGGGAAGTGGAGTCCCTGCATGGCAACCGCATGGAATTCCCAGAGGCCTGATCACCAACAAGAGGGGTTTTGGTCCATAAGGCTACCTTCAAAGAAGGGAGAAGGGAGAAGGGACTGGAAAGCAGAAACTGGCTTTAATCATTCAGGGCCGAGAGACACTAATTTTGACAGAAAGAACAGCTCTGAGCAACAGATATTCTGTGCCAAGTTCTTCCCGGGGACATCTGTCCAGGCAGAAAAACTCCCTACTTCCTTACTCAAAAGCAGAAGGCTCAGATCCCTAGTGTATATTCTTACACAAGTTCCTGGCAAGCTTTACACACCCACCGATAAGTACAGCTATTCATAAATCCTCACCTTTCATGCAGAAACCGAAACCAACAGAATTTGTCAAGGCTGTCTGACAAAGGGTGGAATGGGATGGCTGGCGATGGGCAACACTGGAGAAATAGGGGAGTTCAAAAAGAGAGGGGGGAAAAAAGCTGGTTCAGAAGAAAGTGTAAAAATAAATGTCATTTTTGCAGAGAGGAAAAAAAAATTGGAGGAGCCCATTCTCCCCTACTGGCGGACCTTCCCCGGAACGTAATTCCTATCGATAGTTTCTTCTTGCAGGAACATATGTAAGCAGCGCTCGTTCTGTGCCAGCGGGTGTCCAGCGATTCTGCCAGGAGAAACCAGGAAAGGTTACATGGTCCAACAGCTACCTGCTGGCTGACATTACACAAGAAAGATCACAATAGGTACACAACGCAATCATGGTCTTGCAGGGCTCTAATTGCCATAGTCGCCACTCAGGAATCTTGGCCCTCGCTCGGTTCTCTTCCCTGGGCTCCATTGGGAAAACCAATGGAGAAGATGCCAGTTTATATGGGAGGCAGATAACGGGCAGAGCTGCTGGCAGTGGCAGAGGAAGCAGGCTGAGCAACAGCCTATGGTTCTTATCCTGGCAGAGGATATATGTTTTCTGATGAACTTTTCAAATAAAACCGGGCACTCTGCCCGTAGCAGGAGATGTCTACCTCCAGCCTTCAAAGCAACATACAGGATATTCCATCCTCCCGTTTTCCCACAACTGCATAAGACAAGATACAAAGAAGAGGGGAATCTAATCAGTTGAGGATGGACTTGAACCCAGGCCTTGCCTGAACTTATTGCAACTTTTTAAGCCTAAGCATGTTCTGCTTATTTAATGGAAATTCAGATAGTCCTCGACTTATCACCTATAAGTGATCACCTATAAGACTTATCAGATACTTATGACCCAGTTTCAAAGGTTGTACAGCCACACACACCCTCACGGTCATGCACTTACACAACAGATTCACTCTTATAGCTGTTTGCAGTGTCTCAGACACACAAGTATAATTTGTGATGCTATGTGCGGATTTCTGGTGTTTAGTCCCAGCTTCTGGCAAAAAACACCGCTTGAATAAAAAGGGTTTGTTTACTGACCGCTACATTCACTCAATGACCACCACAAAAAAGGTCATAAAATCAGGTACAGTGACTGATGACTAACCGCTATCAATTATGGTTATCAGTTGAGAACTACTTGTATAATTTAACTGAGGTTTCAGACAATGTCTACTAAAACAGATGCATCTAATGTTGGGGTCTCCAAACTTGACCCATGTAAGATGCAGGCTTCCAAGCTGACTGGGGAATTCTGAGAGTTGAAGTCCACAAGTCTTAAAGTTGCCAAGTTTGGAGAGCTCTCATCCGAAGCACGAAGCCAAAAGAAGAACCCCGGCCCTTCTTGCCCAGAGCTTCCCCCCCCCTCCCAGGTCAGGCCTTACTTGTTGATGAACTGTTCTAAGCCTTGTCTTCTTTCTTCTATGAAGGACTCCTCAAAGATGCCCTCGTCTCCTCGGAAGGGAAGCTGGCGCTTCAAGGCCTTGCCCGGCAACGGAGGTACTACAATCTGCAGGCCGAGAGTTATCGTTTCAGCGGGGAGGAGAACCGGACGCTTGCCAGGTGGCCCGTTTCCCGTGTGGCCCCTCCAGATGCTCAGCCCGAGAGCAGCCTTCGAGGCAAGGCCCTCTGCTGCTGCTGGCACTCACCTTGCTGTCCCGCTCCAGCTCGTTCTTCAGCCATTCAAAGTCACTGTATCGCCGCCTGACGCAGGAGTCCTTCAGCTTGAAGATGGGCAGGTTTGTCTGGGCGGAAAGGGAGGATTGAAGGCCGCCCCCTCCCCCTCCTGGCCTTGCCCCAGAGGCGGCTTCAGGGGGCAGGGGCTCATTTACGCCGCCCCCTCCTCCCTGCACATCTCCCCCCACCCCAAAGCTTCCAGCCGCCTCCCACCCTCAGATCCGGGCAGGGCAACAACGCTCCCCCACCGCCTTTTCTATCAGCCCAGGGGCGGACATTCCCCCCCCCCGCTGACCCCTAAGTTTTGCACGTGGGCCCACAACTGCCCCCCTTCACCGAGGTGCCTGGGGGGCTCTGGGCCCCCGCTGAGCAAGAGGAGCCCCTCCTCCCCCCAAGGGCAGCGGGACAGGCAGGTGTCCTGGCCCGGAGCCCCCCGCCCCGCCAGCCCCCTTGGGGGCAGTTCAGGAGGGGAAGCCCCGCCCCCGCCAAGCCCCGCCCCACGCACTCGCATGCGGAGCTCGTAGCTGGTGTAGCGGGCCCGCCCGACGCCCACGGTCTGCGGGTTGAAGATGTCGATCTCCAGGAAGTTGCTGGGCGGCCCGTAGGCGTCCGTCAGGTCCTGCGGCTTCGAGTTCAGGCGCCGCGTGTCGGCCACCGCCGCGTCGGACATGATGGAGGGACGCGAAGTCGGTCAGAGCCGCCTCAGCGGAACCCGCCCCGCCGCCCCCGCCGCTCCTACTCGGCCCCGGCCGCCGCCTCCACCTCCTCAGCGCTGCGGCGCCGCAATACATAGCGCCGCCCCGGAACCTGCGCGGAAAGGCGCGGCGTCCCTTCCGTCCTGCATAACCGGAGCCGGCATCCAGGTTTCGGGGCTCGCGACGCGTCAACCCCGTAACGCGCATAAGCTAAAGCCTTGTCAGAAACGGGGGTACTGATGCGTTATCCATGGTGCGGGGTTCTGGAATTCCGGTCCCCGGAACCGGCATTTAGCATTACCGCCGTGCCCGCACCACGCAGAAGGGACGAAATATCCACGATCCGGGGCTGCCTGTCAGAAGGCCCCGACTGCTGCACCGCAAGGAACTGCCTCTCGCCTCGTAGAGGGGGATGTTCATGGCTTGGGCGCATGCGCCAGATTGCCTCGCCCTGTCCTGTGGAGGCGAGGCGGGCGGGGGTGAAGCGGGCATAGGCTCAGAAATCAAAATGCCTTCAAATGCATACTGTGGGGGTTCATCGGAGTGCAAACTTACAAAGGGGCTTACAGGTTGCGGGTGGGGATGTTTATTCCCCCTCCCATTCTAACCCTGCTCTTCCTTCTGGTATTTCAATGCATTTGTAACCGCCTTCTTCAAAGCAGAGCCCAAGCAGACCCTGGCACAGTAATCACAGCAGCAGCAGCAGCAGCCAAGTACTTGAAAGCAAAATGCAGGTGAAAAATGCTGCAGCCAGAACGGGAAGAAGGGGACACCAACAAACAAGCCACCAGCCAGTTCCTACAGCAGGTGTCAGCAAAGCGCAAGAATCGGCGAGGTGAAGGTGAACTGCTGGATCAAAGCAGCCTTTGCCCTTCCAAATGGGCTGGGCTGCAACTCCCAGAATTTCCAGCCAGGATTAAGGGATTTTTACAGCAGACAGGCTCCCAGGGATGACCTTATATATTGCTCCCATTCCCCCCCAAAAAACTGGGGACACAAATTCTGCAGAGGTAGAATTTCCCGCAGTCTTCCTGCTTTTAACTTCAGGAGGTACATCTTTGGACTGGGCATAGAGGTGGCCTGAAGGCAGGGAACAAGTATGCTGTCCCTGTGGGTTTTCTCTTGACCTTGGAGAGCGACACCTGACTCTGCGATTGTTCAGTTTGTAGCTTAAATGGGTGTCATTGCTCAAAAGCAATGGTGAAAGTGAGGATCCAGAGATGCCCTTTCCCTTCCATTATCAGGAATGCCCATGATGGTGGATTGAGAGCACCAACGTGCATTAAAAACAGGTGGAGCTTGGATGGCACCCTGATGGCCACATCTAGACAGCTCTCACGGTACCTGCAACTATCCCACACACACACACACCCCAGACCATGCTGGATTGGCCACTTTTAACTTTTGGTTAGTATTCTTGTGGAAACCCAGTTTGCCTGGGTATCTTATGATTCAATCTATCTGGTGAACCCAGAGTATATGTTAATAATCAGGTTAACTATTGTGCACATTAAGACATTAGTTAGTCCAGTCTGCGGGGGTGGCTTGGCTTGGGTCCCATAACCTGTCAAAAGGGAAATGCATGATGTAAGGGAGTGAACATTTCACATCGCCTGCTAGAAAGTCCCGTGATTAAAGGACTTCCTTCAACTGGAAGGTCCAGCGGTTCATGACGCACTAAGCTGTAAAGCACATGGGATGGATTTATGCACCACGGAAGGTGCCAAAAGTGGTTTGCACCACATCTGCCTGACCTCTCTGCCTCCCTGCATCTTGGGAGGCTGCTGTAGCTTTGCCAAAAGGGGTGAGGCCGATTTCTCCTCCTTGCCTAAAGATTGTAAAACGCAGTGCTAACCCCCCAAGAGACCCCGTCCCCATTTGCAGCGGGTCCAAACCCGCTGAAAGTGCAGCGCAAGAGGCGGGAAGGAGGGGGGCGCCAGCTTGGAACAGCCAGCAGGGGGTGGAAGGAGCGTCTTCTCGGCACGGCGGGCTTGTTTTGACGGGCGCGGATTGGCCGCCTGCTTTATGTAAGGGCCCCAAGAAAGAAAAGAAGGAGCGTGCGGGCCGCGAGGCCTTCTGGGAGGTGTAGTTGCAGAAGCGCCTCTTCTCCGGGGTGCGGGGTGCGGGGTGCCTCGCTTGACTCGAGCGCCCGTCCGCTCGCTTTGCCTGACGGGAAAGCGAGTCCCTGGCGGCGCGCAGAGGCGCTGCGCGGCGCACGCGCGGAGGGGCGCCCGCCTGCCTGCCTCCCCTGTGGTAAACAGAGTGCCGCCGAGGCGGCGGGCTGCTCTCGTGGCTCCGCGTTGCTCGGCTCAGGAACGGCCAGGCCGAGGCGGGAAGCGGGTGGGCGAGCGCGAGCAGCGAGGCCGCCGGGAGCGGCCTGCGGCGTCGGTCCCGGAGTTCCGCGGGCGCTTCCCCGCCGGGCGACCCGGGCTGAGGCGCTGATGTGGCGGCGGCGCTGAG
>BHFT01026566.1:0-33582 GCA_004320025.1 Laticauda laticaudata
GCTCACATATCTTTTATTTTACTAAAATGAACATGAACTAAGGTGGTGTGAAAAGCAAAAATAAACTTTATTAATAACAAACTGGGATAAAAGCCCACACACATGACCCAAGTAACGTGTCCTCAAGCAATAGATCAAACGTCAAGCAGGCTGCAAACTCGACTTCTCCAGTCTCTCGGACGTACTCCTTTGTTACTCAGGTCAAACACTCTGAGGCATCCCCAGGTCCTCATGGGTGAAGGGTCCAGGTGCTGTGGAAGGTGGCAGTTTTGGCTGGAGTGCTCGCGGTTTAATACTGAAAGGTGGCCATTTGGGGTGCCGGCCTATTGAGAAGACAACAGGGGATGGTGTGCTGGGAAGGAGCCCTCAAGAAGAGCTGGCTCAAGTCCTGAAGCCGTGATGTTGAATGTAAGACCCCTTCCCCATAAGATCTAGTTCGGAGGGGTGTCAGTGCTCCCGAAGACCGGAGTTTGACAGATGTTCTGTGCAAGCCCGTGAGACTTGGTGCTTCGTGGGGTGTGGCACGGACAGAGAGGAAGTGTAGTGGGGGCTGCTGGCTGCAGGTGAGCGAGGTGAGGCGTTGGCCGGCATCTGTGGCGCTTGGTATGCATCTGTGGCATCAGTGGCATCTGTGGCGTCGGTGGCATCGGTGGCATAGATGGCAACAGTAGAGGCCTTCGCGCGGTGCGATGAACCTGTGCCTGGACTGGAGGGGCTGCCTCGATAGCTACTGTGGAACTATACGCGGTTAGCCATTATCGCTCTTCCAGGGTAGTGAATGGGTCAGGCCTGTGGACAAGCCTTTTGAAGGGGACGATGGAACATACAAAACACTGAATAGGTTCGGAATGGATCCGCATGATACCTGGACCTGGGGTCGGAAGGCAGGTTCAACTGGCCCTCGGAGAGGTGTCGAGCAAGCATCGCTGTGAAGATCCTCTCCATTGAGTAAACCCTGGTACACTTGGTGTGGTAATGGCTCCAAGTAAACTACATGAGGGGCTAATGTAGCAGGCCGTGGCATCTCGGGAGCATAGCATTGGTTCCATGCTGCAAGAGGAGCAGTCTTGTTGACATAAAGGTGAGGCCAAAGGGCTTCCTGTTAGAGGATGGTATGTCGGTGTGTACCTCAACTGAGAGAGGAGATCTACGTCTGGCTTTTTGAAATGGTGTCCCTGATCCCAGCAGGAACAGTGACGCTCTGTCCCTCCTGTCTGCCTCCTCTGCCTTGGCTTTCTGTGGGGGAGAGAGGCTGGGGGTTGTGGGTGGCAAGTGTCTACTAGGTATCTGAGGTGGGCACTGCGCGCTCTTCTCCTTCTCCACGCATGCAATGCGGTCACCAATGTGATGCCGCGCAACGGGGATTTAGCAGCTGGTCGGTGGGAATCTCACGGCTAATTGGGCGCTCCACAGATAGCCCTAGCACTGGACACAGACATGCTGACTCGCTGGCCATGAAAGAAGGAGCATCGGATGTCTCTGGTTGGGCTGCACTGAAGAGAAGAGGGTTCGACAGAGGGCTGCTCCTTTCGATGGGTGGACGCTCACAGGCCGCTCAAAGAAGGCTAGCACTGGGCCCAATCGGAACGACTGCCGGTTCTGCAATCTGATCGCAATGAGTAGGGTCCTACCGGATTCCGGTGAGAGACCTTGAGGACTGCGGCGAGCGGGCCGCTGTGGTCCAGACTGTCTTTGGGAGCGGTCGCAAGGCAATTGTATCACAACGTAGGCCCAAGGGGTGTGCATAGTGGCTTCCCACACCACCCGAGGAGAGACGCGTACCGAGTGTGAGCCCGTAGGGCTCATCACCGCTTCTCTCTCCAACCGCCTGCTTGCCCTGCCATTGGGATGTCTAGTCGATTAGATGGTGCCTAGGTGGTCCTTTAGAAACCGCGCCCAGAGGAAACTCGTTCTCTGCCCTTCGGTAATCTGAGAGCCATTCCAGCACCTCATCCTCATGTGTCCTCTTGATCCGATTTGGAGGTTATATAACTGTCTCTCTCCCTATCGGAATGCGTGAAATCCCTCGTAGCTCTCCCTCTGGCCAGGGCCTTCCTGGGGGCCGCCTCCAATTCTGTAGGGCTTTGAAGTCTACAGAAGCGGGTCTGTGCAAGCTCTAGCTCAACATCACCACCACCACTACCAGCAGTCACATGCAGAGAGAGGGTGGATGTAAGTGTTAGCTGTCGGGGACTGATGACAAATGCTAAGCAGCATACAGCAGCCCAAGCGAGCAAGTGAATGTCATCACAAGCAGCAACCAGCAGCGAGCTAGTAGCAACCACAGTAGCATCAGCTAGCACCAAGCATGGTACCGCAGGAGCAGCAACCAGCAGAGTAAGCACCACAAGTAGCACCAGCACCCAGGTAAGCAGTGCCAGCAGAGTAAGCACCAGCAGAAAGCCCCAAGCACCCAAGGAAGCAGTGCCAGCGGCCAAGCTGACCCACCCATCCGGCCTGGAGCAGTAAGTACCTAGCACAGGTAATCAACAATCGCAGCAGAAAGACCTGGCAAGCGACACCAAGTAAAGAGTCAGTTGCCAACAGCTATGCCAAGAAGTCGCAGCAAAGACATGCAGAGTCAGGGGCCAGGGGATGGGCATGGTTGGCCCCTGTGCCTTCTTGCCGAGGCGCCTGGCCAGGAGTAGGCACAGGCTGCCCTCTTCGTTCTCCATGAAGTTTGTTGGCTGGAGATGTGATTTTGGCGAGCAGGCTTCTTTCCCTCTGAAATGGTGACCTGCTTGCGAGCTGCATCCTCTTATATCCGCTGGGGCTGATCGCAAATGCATACCTCCCCACGAATGCGTTCAGGAATGCTTTGTAGCCGCTAATGGTGACCATCCGCATAGCAATCCGTTGATGCAATCCGACGCTGTCATCGCGCTAGGGGCATCTGCTCTGCATCCAATTCTTCAGCTGCGCAGTTGGGCTGGCGCGGTGCATTGGGAAGGCCTCCCTGTTTTTTGTCATTGTAAGGATTTAATTTTCGTGCCACATAAGGTGGTTTTTGTTTGATTGCCGGCGTTTCGCTGTGGTACCACACCGGAAGCCTTCGTGGATTCGAGAGTCATGCTTGTTTTCACGGCGTCTCCGCTTAGGGGCGTGTGCCGTGGAAGCATCTGCTTAAACATCCTCCTCTTAGGCGCTACGGCTCCTTCACATGATCCCGTCCTTTCCTGTGCCTGCGTTGTTGTCTTTCTTCCTATATGCAGAACTTTTGGGGGAGACCAATCTTTAGGCACTTTTGAGAGCGGATAACAACGGATGGAACATTTTCTCGTCCGCTGTGTCCTTTTTACATACCTTTTGCATCCATTGGCCGATGTGACAGGGCCTTTAATCTTTTGCTCATTTTGTGGTCTCAAGACAGGTGAGGCTCAGCTCAGATGGTTATTTATGGAAGTACGATCTTCAAATGAAACATAGAGCAAATAATATTTGACTCTCAAAATCTATCCATTTCAAACAGTTACATCTATCTATATCACATGCATACATTTTTTCTGGCTTTTATTATTGTTTTGGCTAATCTTTGGAATCATTCTCTATTTAATATTTCTAAAATTATTGATTACAGTTTCAAAAAAAACCACCTACTTTTCAGACAAAAATGTTTGCCTATAACTGAAAAATTTTAAACCAGAACCCAATAACAGTAATGGAAGACTAGAGAGACACAGCAAAATATAGAAAAAGGCAAGGACCAGCATAAATAACAAGCTAAATAGTGTCTGTTATCTGGTTTGTAATTCTAATAGTTGTTAAAGAATGCTCTTCCCTATCATGTGATACTGTAACCTGGTGCTTACTGCCCTGTCACACTGCCCAACGGATGCAAAACGTTTGTAAAAAGGACACAGCGGACAAGAAAAATGTTCCATCCGTCTGTATCCGCTTCTCAAAGGGGCAAAAATTTGCTATAAGGCACAACAAGATCGCGCGATTAACACGCGAACCCAGAACCGGACGCGGGCCGGAGGACGCAATGCTCGGAGCGAAAAGCGGGGGATGCGCGTAGCAGCGATGCATAGGGGCATGGCAGAGCGCGTATGCCCAGATGCGGATGCGTAGAGGATTTGCAACTGAGCGGATCGCAGAGCGGATTGCGTTACTTAGAGGCCATGCCAGACGCGGATACGTTGAGGGACTACAAGAGCGGACTGCAAAACGGCAATGCGCTAGCGCGATGACCGCGGATTCTATAGCTGCATCCGGCTTTCGTATCCTTTTCCGTCCATGGCCTACTAACACTGCCACATCCGCTCTCCCGCTTCCTCCCTGCCATCTGTCTTTACTCGCTGGAATGTCGATTTGAGTTGGCGGATGCTGCAGGCGATGCTTAGAGGACATAGCAGATGCATAATGGAATGCAGAACGGATGTCCCCCGCTATGCCTACGAGGATGCAGAATTGGATGGCATCTGCGACTACCATTTTCTTCCACTCCAACCACCAGTTTGAGCAGCCTCAAAAAGCCCTTCTGAGTGGGACTGATGAATGTTCAATTAGACCGGATGCTGGGACGGATAGAGAGCGAACCAAAACGCGATGAGGCAGTTGAGTACAGATATGGATCCAGCATCGTGCTTTACATCAACAACGGATGGCAAGTGTTTTTCTCCGTTTTACATCCTCTTTCCATCCGTTGGTGCAGTGTGACAGGGGCTTTACTATTCTGTATTTCTCTGGCACATACAGTACTTGACTTAATACTAAACAGAAAAATATCATTTCATTGCAATGAATTCTACTCCAGAGGTAAAAATATTTTGTTAGTTGATGTCATTCTATGTCAGGCCATCTTTCTCCCAGCTGTAGGGCAAAGGCAAGGCTAAAAAGGAGTCACAAAGATAGAATTAGTCCTGTGCAAGCATAAAGAGGAATCATGCCACTGTAGGAACCACATAAACACCAGCAATTTAATATTATAAAATAATATTATATTTAATGAAAGAGAAAGGATATGTCTTTGGGTACAAAACTAAGTAGGTGGGAGGAGGTATGTGTTACGGATAGCATCCAAGCACTGGTGGTGTTATAGTTCTCAAATAAAGCTGTAGGTTATCTATGAGTACTACAGAAACACAAATGATTACATATGCCTATTCACATAGATACTGAAATTCTAATATATTTGAATTAAGCAAGTTATCCCCACTGCATTTAATTGTGGAAGAAATGTTGAGTGGTGGAAAGGCTGACTATCTGGCAATGCCCAGAGGAAGAGTTAAACTTTTTTTCTTTCTTTCTCACTTTAAACCGGAGCCAAAATATTTATCCTCCCCATATCTAACAATTCTTTATTCTATCTTGCATGATTTTTTAAAAAATTATGTACCTATGAGCAGGGAAAGCATTTCATGCATAATATCAACTTTCAAAAATTATAATAGACAAGTTGTGGACAAAAATGGAGTATAACAAAAAATCCATTGCAAACAGATATCAGTACATTTTATACCAAACTATCAGGGGTGGGATTCTGCAGGTTCACACCTATTCTCTAGAACTGGTTGTTAACATTCTAAGCAGTTCGGAGAACCGGTTGTTAGAAGAAATTACTGACCTAATCATGTAAGGAAGGCAGGAAGGAAACATTCTGGTGTTGCTTACAGAAACTGCCTCTCTGTTAACCCTTATTACCTTCTTGGCAGGACTAGACTTCCTGTCTCTGGAACTTCTCTGGAGTTTTTTCCCCTCCTTTGCTGGTACTTTGCTTGTGTGGAGTGACCATTCAAAGTTACAATGGCACTGAAAAAAGTGACTTATAACTATTTTCACGCTTATGACTATTGCAGCATCCCCATAGTTATGAGAGGCCAGGCAAGGATATGTGTGCCTCGATGTGAGTGATGTTGAGTTGGCCACACCTAGCCAGTCACATTACCACCAAGCCATGCCCACCAACTAAGCCATGCCCACAGAACCGGTTGTTAAAAAATTGAATCCCACCCCTGCAAACTAAACATAATATTTTAATGTTCACATGATTTCCTACCTGAACGCTATAAACCTTGTTCCTACATTTTTCTAAGGGTTTGTTATTTTCTACCTTATTTTAACTTAGTTATTTTTGGACAAAGTTATTTTTTGTTAGATATCAGGATTTAAGTTTGAATCTTTCTCTATATTCAACAATAGCTTTCTTTGCCTAAACATCAAATTCATTTCACTTCCTCTTCTTACTCCTTCATGATTATTTATTTCTATGAATACTTCTTTCCACCTTTTATTGTGTTACAATTTAGTTTTTATTCTTAGTACTCTTTATCCTCCCACTTTCTCTTCCCTCCTCTTTCTTTCCTCAGACTTATTTTGTTTCTTCCTTTATGTTTGAAGTTGGTCACTCTGAATGCCTGAAGCAGTTGTCCATCTTCTTTGGTGTGATGACCTTACTCTCAACCTTCATGTTCTTCTGAATCTATTTGCTTAAATTTATTGACTACCCAATTCACACAAAACTAAAGCAACATAAAAACTGGGAGAAATATTAAATAAACAGGTAGTCAAAACTAAATTACTATGCTAATGAAGGTATTAAAACAAAATACCTTTTTGTTGATTAAAACAAAATACCCACAAAACAAACCTGGGATAATTAAACAATCACAAACATTATCCCTAGGCCTGGGACAAAAGGCAGGTTTTCAAGGCTTTCCACAACCCTAGGGTAGAAGATACCACTTTTATCTGTGGAAGGAAGCTGTCTCTACATCAGAGAAAGCACATTTCCTAAGTCTCACAAGGTGACAATATTTAACAGAGAAGACCTGAGACAAACCCACTCTGCTGGAATGCACTAGATAGGCAAAAACAATTGCTGATAAGCAGTCTGTCAGTTATCCAGGCCCTATGCCAGTGGTAGCTAACCTTTTTGGGGTCCTGTGCCGATAATTGTGTTTGTGCTTGTGCGCTCACATGCCATCACCCAGAAGGCAATGAGCATGCTCCCTATGCCCTCTGCACATGCGTGCATGACCTGTGTGACCCACCATGTACACTTCTGTATATGCACGCATGATCTCTGCCCCTGCACATTAATGCCAGATACCCGACAATCAGTTGGTGGGCAGGAGGCCCGTGCACATGCACAATATAACTTTTCTGGGCAAGGGATTGCATGCCAGCAGTAATGGTTCTGCATGCCACCTCCAGCACGCGTGCCATAGGTTCGCCACCATGGCCCTATGCTATACAGGGTTGTGTAGGTTACAACTAGTTCCTTGAATTGCACTTGAAAGTCAACTAACAGTCAATGCAGTTTGCATAGCATGATCACATGACACATAGAGAAGTGTCAGTTAGTGTTCACATCCTTGCATTTTGAACCAACTGTAACTTTGAGTGATCTTCAAAAGCAGTCTCTGTAAGTGCATTACAATTATCCAAACATGGGATAACTAGAGCATGAGTGACTTTCATAAGTGCCTCCCAACTGAATTTCAAGTGCAACTGGCATACAAGATGTACCTGTGCAAAGGCCTTCTGGGTGATGTTGTCACTGAAATTCCAGCAGCATCTGTGAACCCAGAAATACCCCTACATTGTGCACTAGTCTGGACTGGGGAAATGCAGCCCCAGCCAAGACCAAGGAAGGTGACATCACTGACCTAGAGGATTCAAAGCCACGGCCACTCAGTCTTATGAGGATTGAGCTTAAGTTTGTCCCTTCCCATCCAGACCTCAACAGCCTCCAAACAATACTTTGAATAGTTTCATCTGTGCTATTTGGAGTTGAGTAGCACATAAACTGGAGTGATACAGAGATATAGAATGGGCATTATTGGTGTACTGATGATATTGCATCCCAAACCTCATCTTAGATATCGAATGGGAGATGAGGCAGCATTGAGCCCTAAGACACTCCCATTTATGAGAGGCTCAGATGCAATCTCCCTCCCTCATAAATTCTGACTGGATCTGACTGCTGAGAAAGGAGGATTAGAGCACAGTGCTTCCTATTCTTATCTTTGAAATTGGCCCAGGTGGTCAACAATATCAAAAGCCACTGGGAGGAAAAAAAAGAACTAGGATGGATGCACCACCCTACACCTTTTGCCAAAGGTCTGCAAGTTTGACCATAACAGAAAAATCTTTCTTTATACTGTATCCTAATTTGAAGACAGAATAAAACAGTTCCATATGATCCACATTGTCCAAGTCCCTCTGACGTTGTCATCAAATTATCTTTTTGACAACCTTCCCCAGAAAGGGGAGATTGAAAACTGGCCTATAATTCTCCATCAGGGAAGGGTCCAAAGATCACATCATGAGGAACTGATATATTCTCTGTTGAAATTTTCTTTGAACGAAGATGAGAATCTCTCTTTTGACATACATTTTCTCATTTTGACCCCTCAATCTATTCCTTAAAGCTGCTTTCAAGTTCTCCTTTTCTGGTTCTGACAGTTGCCACCACTTTAATTATTAGGGAAAATGACTACCATCCCTTGAAAACTTATTTTCCAGATTACCTTTGCCTCAAATTTCTCAGATGTTTAGTCTGCTGGATTGTTGATTGCAGTTTTTCTGTTTCAATCACCTCTCTAAACTTACTGTATCTTGTCAGTGGACTCTCCCTCCCACAGCTAACAGCTACATCCTCTTTTTCATTGAAAGGTCTTCTTGAAATATTTATTTTCCATGAGTTCTGATTTTTTTCTTCCTTTTTCTTATTATTTTCTCATTTTTCTTTTTCTTCATTCTTTCTACATCTCCAACTCAAGACTTTATTACTCTGTTAAACATCAGCCTCTCCCTAGCCAAGAGCTCTGATTCCCTGCTAGTTCCTAAGAATACCTGTTTAATATTTTTCATGTCTCCATTTCACAAAGGTGCTTCTCTGCATGCTGCAAAGCATGCACTCTTGTGGGAATACTAATGACTTTGATCAGAGTTTGACAATGTCACAGTAGACTGACACAAAAGTCCCATCACTATAAATTAAGCATTTATGTATATTCACAACAGAACACATCTTTTCAAAATACAATGACAAATTCTTTCCGGGGATTATATCAGCCTAAACTTCAGATACTTTTCATGAAATACAGAATAGTATGTTTAAAAATAATAATATGTTTTTGTCATTTTCTCATGAATAAGTATAGCCATTTGAAAATAGTAAGTGTAAAGTGAATGCAGTTTTTTTTTAAAAAATCTGCCAGCTTAGTATCAAGAATAATTCTGGCTGTATGGTTAAACTGATTTTATTACTGGAATAAATCCATAGTGAAAATCATAAAGGATGCCAGTTTCATTTTAAACACTTAAAAGTACTACATTTCTTATTCTAGACAGTCCCATAGTTTCCAAGTGAGAGGAACAAATGTGCCAATGAATATAAAATCTATCTTTGTCTATGCTGAAAGAGGACTCTTGTGATCATGTTCAGAAGCTAAGAAAAGGTCTCCACAATGTACTTGGCTGAACTTTACATAGACAAGGGACTTGTCTCATCATTTGTCTTTCAGTTTATGTATATTGGTATATATGATAGCACTGAAATGACAGAGAATAGATCCATAGTTTTCTGTTTATATCCATCTGTCACAGACATTAAGAGCAGCTGCATTTTAAATTACTTCATCTTACTGCTTACATAGTGAATCAGACCACTTGTGTGTCCATCCAAGGGATAAGGATATCTGTATTCAGCCAAACTTCTCTTGCTGTATATCCACAGCATGAAGGTGGCTACTTATATACTTGACTACACACTACCCAGTGGTGGGATTCAACTTTTTTTTTACTACTGGTTCTGTGGGTATGGCTTGATGGGCATGGCAGGAGAAGGATACTGTACAATCTCCATTTGGTTTCCACTCCTGGGGGAAGGTTATTGCAAAATCCCATTCTTTCCCCACCCCACTAACCTGCTTTCCAGCTCTGTTCTCCTGTGCAGGGCAACAAAAGAAGACCCAGTCAATCAGCTGAGTCTTGGGAGGCAGAGAATAGATGAGGGTGGGACCAGTCAGATGTGGTATTTTCCAGTTCTCTGAATTATTTAAAATTTCTACTACTGTTCTCCAGAACTCATCAGAACCTGCTGAATACCACCTCTGCCACAACCCTGTCATTCATCTATTATTAGGATTTGCTATGAACTACAGCCTATGCTGGCATTTTAGCAAAATCCTGATTTAGAAGCTTTGTTTCCTTCCTGTTTTAGTATAAAAAAAATATACCTGTAGCCACAAAGAGCTCTTAGTTTTCTGAGAAGCTTCAGAAATGAAGTGAATAAAGAGTGCCTAGATATGGCAGAAGAGGACAAACAATAACGAAAAGGGGAGTTGGACTTGATTCACTTGTGGCTATTCTAGGCTGATCCTCCTTTTCACTCCATCTCCAGATTCTGCCCTTTCTTCTCTTCACAGTATCTTATTGCACGCAAAAAAGATATAGGTCTTATATATGTTAAACCACTGATTCCCATTTTATCAGATCAATTTTGATAAAATCCAATCTATAAATAACTTATAACATTAATACAGTATTTACTTCCATACATTCAAGACTCTTGCTATGCAAATACTATCTGTAAAATAATTCTGAACATCCCACCCTGAGATTTTTGAAAGAAAATTAGATTAATACAAATAAATAACATGTACCCATGAAAAGCATGCAAGACATTACTTACAGGGAATTATTTTCTATTCAATTGCCAGTAATTAGCAATTCAGGACACAAGGCAGATGTTAAGGCAGTCAAAGACATGCTGCTGTTTGAGGTGGAACAGAAAATAGCCTCTCTCTTCCCAGAGTCATCATACATAATAACCATAACTGAGTTATTCTGATTCCTAAGACAGAAAATTCACAAGTACCACTCTCTGGCAAACTAAATAAATAAATACAACATCTCATGAAATAACTATCCACATGATATGTGCTATCATTTCATGACACCCATCATTATCTAACAGCATGACTGGTCCTGATAAAATATTATGAAGCAGATAGCTGCATGGATAAGAGATGTGAGACCTATTTTCCTCAAATCTTATAGTTTGCTTCTAGACCATTGCTTTCAAAGGATGGGTTAATAATAAATTAGAATATTGATACAAAATTGTTGGTTTTATGGAATTCATAATATCAATAATATCAGTTGCTACAATAGCACTATAGCCTCACATCATCTGTTGCTGAATCATGCATTTGAAACCTATGAAATTTATTGTTCTATGTTCCTTAATATTCAAGAGAAGTATTTGAGACAATGAGAAAGAATGGATATATGAATGTATTTCATATAACAATTCCCTGATTGGGTTGCACTGTGTTCTTTGATTTACCATGCTAACCATCAGTTGAAATTGTGACAACCTATATTTTGTTTTAAATGGAACTGTATAAGTCAACAGTTCTAAATTTTGAGTTTGTTTGGATGACTCATAGGTACCAATTTCTTGTATGACATCTCTTTGCCCACTATGAATAAGAATATATACCTTTCCTGAGATAGATCTCCCCTGAAGTCCTCATCTTAAAATATTCTTCTTCTTCTCTATGATGTTTTTGTTTTGTTTATGGTTACCATATATGTTGCCAAAAAGATAGAGTCTTCTCTCTTCCTTTTCTTTTTAATGAAAAAAAGGTTAGGAATGACAATAGTCGCTAAGAACCTCGACCCTGTCCTCGGAAAATTAATAGGTATAGCCATTAAGCAGGATAAACAGCAAGCACTCTACACATCACCATATATCAAAACATTAATTGAAATACAATCAAGACAGTAAGTTTTATTTATTGATTGATTAAATTTATATACTGCCCATCTCACTATTCAGAGAGAGACTGAAGATGACTGATAAAAACTCTGAACTTAGACACCACTTAAAGGAGACTATTTCATCATTCCATCATAGAATTAGCAGAAGCCTTAAAAAAACAGAATGTTGGGAAAGCACCAGGTCCAGATGGTTTGCCAGCAGAATTTTACAAGACTTTTNTTTGAGAGCGGATAACAACGGATGGAACATTTTGCTCGTCTGTTGTGTCCGTTTTGCATCCGTTGGGCAGTGTGACAGGGCCTTTAAGAACACCAAAAACATGGTCAGAAGCATACCTTACACTGATAAATGTATAACCTTACACTTATACCGAAGGAAGGTACAGACCTGCAGCAAGTTAAAAATTATAGACCTATATCTCTATTGAACTCAGACTATAAAATCTTTGCTTCAATTTTGGCAGAAAGACTAAAAAGATACTTAAATAATTTCATCCATACTGATCAAAATGGATTTCTGCTAAAGAGACAAATCAAAGACAGTGTGAGAATTATTTTGGATACTCTGGAATATTATGAAGCACACCCTGATAAGCAAATGGCCTGATGTGAGTTGGCGATTTATTTTATTGCAATTGATACAAACAGGCTTTGGTAAAAAATTTATCAAGCCATTGAAACATACGTATACCATAAACAAACTGACAAAAGATAATTTGAGAATAATTTTAGATACACTGGAATACTATGAGGCACATCCTGAAAAACAAATGGCTCTGATGCTTATAGATGCACAAAAAGCCTTTGACAATGTGAATTGGTGTTTTATGCTGTTACAATTGGACCAAATGGGCTTTGGTTAAAAAATTTACTGAAGCCATCTAAACAATATATCATAAACAAACTGCAAAGGTTATAATAAATGGAGAGTTAACAGACTGTATAGATATAAGAAAAGGGACCAGACAAGGCTGTCCATTGTCGCCTCTGCTGTTTGTGTTAACATTGGAAATGTTGAACAGGAATATCAGAGAAGAAAAAGAAATAAAAGGAATGAAAATGAAAAAGGAATATAAATTGCAAGCTTTTGCAGATGACCTGGTATTTATATTAGAAGACCCATTGATAAAATGGGAAAAACTGCAACTATCATTGATTAGGAGACTATCCACAATTAAGATGAATATATTGTCTAGAGTTTTATATTTATTTCAGACAATTCCTATTTGATTAGGGAAAGAGTTTTTTGAAGATTTAAATAGAATTGTGAAATATATTTGACAGGGTAAAAAAGCAAGAATAAAATTAAAACTGTTACAAGATGCAAGAATAAGAGGAGGGCTTGCCCTGCCCAATGGGAGCTGTATTACCATGTGACAAGTTTGATGATAAAAGGAATGATAACACTAAGGAAGAGTAGATTATTGACTTTAGAAGGCCATGACTTGCTGTTGGGATGCGATGCCTTTCTCTGTATAAGGGAACTAAAACACAGGGTATTTCGGAAGACATTTTATTTGTGAGGCATTGTTTTGAAACTGTAGAAGATAAAAAGACAATATTATTTAAAAATTCCAACATGGATATCAACTATTGAAGTTTTTTCTTATCCAATAATATATAAAAAAGGAACAGTCCAAAGGTTTGAATAAGGAGGGAGAGGAAAAGGAGAGAGATGGGGGGAGAGAGAGAGAGAGAGAGAGAGAGAGAGAGAGAGAGAAAGAGAGAGAGAGATGTTAGATGGACATATAAGACAGAAAGAAAGAAAGACCCAGAAAAGAACAAGACTATTCTGGAGGATGATACACAAAAGAGAAAGCACTAGGCTTTGGGCAAAGTGTAGCACAGCTGAATGAAAATGTAAAGGAGAGTTATTTTGATACTATTCATTCAACAGTTTAGTGTCATTTAAAATTCATTGTATCAGTAGATATACCATTCATGAGTTTTTTTTATTTTTTTAGTTATGTAAAAATTCACAGTTACAGATAGTATATTCTTAGCAGGTGACATAAATTAAGAAGCTGAAGACATTTCATCTGAAGTATCTCTGTGGGAAAGGAGTTTGAATTCAGGAAGAGCTCCAGTGCTACAGGGAGGGGTACATCTGTATTAATCAGAGATCATGGGCCTCTCCATTGCAGTTGTAAGAGGGTGGTCATGGACTTTTTGAATGGAACTGGATAGTTTATCTATTTATTCAATTTCTGTAGCTGCTTATCTCAATCAATGACTCTAGGCAGCTTACCATTCCAAAATATAAAAACAATACAAATATTTTTTTAAAGCTAATATTAAAAATAAATAAATAATACAGCAGCCAAGGTACTGGATTAACAGTAAAGCCAAGAAATGGGGCCCTTAACGCATTCAACGCACCAGGCTTGGAACACAACCAGATTTTTAAAGCCTCATGAAAGGCCAACAGGCTTGGGGCCATTCTAATGTCTGAGGGGAGGATATTCTACAGAGCAGGAGCTATTGCAGAAAAGGGTCCATTTTGTACTCTCAACATTGACTGACTCTTTGGCTGACGGGATCTGCAGCTTGCCCAATCTACAAGATCAAATTGGATGGGGAGAGACTTGGAAAAAGAACATCTTTCAGATAACTAGTTATCAAAAGTAGCACTGGATAAAATACAACTATGATTCAATGGGCTCTTAAATTCCACTTAACAGTAATAATTTGTAATGATTCTATTTGATTTATAATGTCAACAGAATACACTGAAAATACACATAAAATGTTTTAATCTGTTGATTGATGCTAAGTATTAGGAGTACAAGTTCCTGTTGCCATGATAATTTGACTATCATAAAGTAAAAAACAGAAATAGGTCAGATAAAAAAAAGTTTCAGGCTATGCTATTAAAAGGAGTGGAAGGGAAGTGTAAATTATAAAATAAAATATACAGGTGTGCCCTGCCAATTTACTGAGAAAGAAATAACACACAATTTAATGTTTAAAAATGCAAATCCAAAGAAGCTGGCATTTCAGGCAGTATAATTATGTACATAAACATAATTTAAATCACTGAAATGTGAAGCAACCATTGTATAAGACAAACATTGGGAAAAATTTGCATGAAAAAAACTGCAACATAACTAATGACAAGCACATGTTGCTGCAAATTCAGTTTAATGATGGTTACTCAGCTTTGGGTACATTTATAAAACACTCGGAACTATAAACGAACAAGGAATTTATGCAAAGGAAAATTCAAATGGACAGAACAAAATCGTAACCTTCCATGAAAGGACACAACAGAATAAATATTCCATTAACAGTAATAGGACTTGCCTTTCTAATTTCACACATACTGTGCTGAAAATCTGCTCCTTTCCCTAAAGAAAGAAATTGCACTAGAATTTAATCTTTCCCAAGAGGAATCAGAATCCTTTGTAGTGAAACAGTGTTGGAGGGAACGTTACCTAAATTTATATCCCAGCAAACAAGGGGTTAAGACCATGTTGACTTCACAAACCTGCAGAGACACGAGAAATAATTTTACTTTTGGCACAAATGTGTTGGAAAACTGAGGGTTTTACAAACATTAGGAAGAAAAGAAGTCAGGACAGATTTATTTTTGTATATGTTTTATTTGGAGAAGCATACAAACATGCCATATACATATATGCTGTATATAGTGTTCAGATTATAAGAGAGCTGTGGGATTTAATGGCAGCATTCTGAAATAAGTTACTTCAAGGCAGCCTCTTATGCAAATTGGTCCTTAGAGGAATGGAATAGGGAGAGAGGGAGAGAGAGATCTGATAAATGACTACAGAGAACTGAACTAATCTCTATCTAAGCTGCTCTTTCTTGAATCATGACTGAACACAGGCTTATATTTGCTAAGCATCTGGATAGAGTCTGAAATTAGCAGTTCACCAGCCAAATCTTCAGCCTGAATTACACATAATGTAATCTATGATTTGTTTAATAGTGACTGTTTTATTGAATAAATCATAACTGGACATTTTACAACATGTAACATAGTGAATTACAGCCAAACAAGCAACAATGCAGCCAGCTTCAAAGTGCAATTGTTCTGGGAATTGTTTTTATTTATATTATATATACTTTAAAAAAAAACTTACCTAATTCCCCTATAAAGGGTGAATTATGAGTTAGAGTGGTGGTTAAAGTAAAGTGATTAACTATAAAGTTAAGATTAGTTGATCCAAGTTAGTGATCCATGCATACTGCATATGAACAACATCCAATACTATATGGTATTTTTTACTGTATAGAATGTACTAATGCATCATTTGCTTAAAAAAAGATATCTTCAGAGCATTGTAGGATTGTAGGTATATGTTTCAGTATTTTTAAAACAAATTCTTCTTGGGATTGAAATAATCCCAAATAATAGGGAAGGACAAAAAAAATCTACATTGAGAGATGTTTCATTGTTAAATACATCAACCCACTGGTGACAGAGGAAAGGATGGTATACATATTTAACAGAACTCAGTTTAGCAGACTTCAGACATCATGGACTATATTTTTATCTGAACAGCACTCTAAAATAAGGGACTCATTCATGATGTATGGAAGCAGTCTGGGCATGGGTGATTGGATCCCAGAGAGAAGAGGCAGATGGGCCCAGGGAAAACATTCATGCAGATGAGTGAGCCAGAATGATAGCTAAGTTAAAGAAAGTTGAGTTTATGAAGAGATGGGCAGCTGAAGTGGAATGGAAGAAGGGAGGCCCTTGGAAGTTGGATTGATTAAATAGATGGGGGACTTATGGGAAAGGTGCTATAGTAGCAGTAATTTCTTTTCCTCACTCCTGGCTTGGCCAACCCTAAAAGTGCAACTGGAGAAAAAAAGACTCCCTAAGACTGATACCCAGAATTAAAGGGCTGTCTTTATGAGTACTTCATTCTTCAAAAATGATGATGATTATTATTGTTGTTATTTTTTGGCCTGTGATCAATCTTTGGGGAGAAAAATAAATCTCAAAACAACGAAAGGAATAACCAAATTGGAAGGGACCTTGGAAAACTTCTAGTCCAACTCTTTTGCTCAAGAGGAAACTCATTCCAAACAATCTTCAAATTTAAGGAATGTTAGCAAAGTCCATTTCCCACTAAACTGGGATTTAAACCAGTATTAAAATGTATTGCAAGTGCAATTATGTATTCAATTATTAGATTTTTACCTCCAGAGAAAACAAGTCAAGGATGGACAAATTGTTACCTATTGTGACCTTCTTTAAATAGGCTTGACTAATTATAAAACCAGAGAAAGGTAATTCATATCACCAAATACAAGTGAAAATGAAAAATCTGCTTTATGTCATTGTGCATCCCCAACTTGCATCCCCCAACCTGTATCCATTTTCACTATAAAGCCAGGACTATCAGATTTGGTCCTGAAAAGGCCAGATAGCCATTCAATGGCAGCAAACAGTTTCCTGCACTCAGCTAGAGAGATTTGTAACTCAGTAGACTTAATAAAATAGAATTTGGCTTGCCTTCTGCAAATGTTTTGGCTAAAATGCAGATTTTGGAAATTAAGACATACAGATACAAAAGGTTGGTTACCAAAGACAGGATGTTAGCTTTCTGCCTCATTCTAACATTCTACCTCTGCAAAAAAAAAAAAAGTGAAAAATATTTCTATGTAGGAAAAGGGGAAAATTTAAATTAACTTTTTCTTGAGCCATACAGAAATGGCTCACTTACCCAACATTTGAAGAAAAATGATCAAGTGAGAATACTAAAAAGCCAGAATCTATTGCTTCTAGTAGGCAACATTTTATGCAACTTTTTCCAGCATATATCATTTACTAAGCACTTAAGAATTCAATTTATAGTTAGAAATAACTGATTTTTCATAGCTAGACATTGTTAAACAACAAAAAAAAAGCACTCTAGGGAAAAAAAATGCCCCTGAGGAAATAGTGATTAAAACTTTCCTGATCCCAAAGGAGAGCAACTCACAGAAAGTTCCTTGCATAAATGGTCTTGCAGGTAACATGATGAAAAAATTCATGTGTCCATATATCAAATCAGAAGTGCCTTTTATTTCTTTAAGAATATTTGGTTCACGAATGACACTTTATTCCAAGTCCCAGCCCTGCAGTAACAAGAAAAGCTGTGGCTATTAAATGCTGTTCCAATTTAGGGGGCCAAAGCTTAATCGCTTGTAGGAAGTTGGTGCTCCTGTTTAAGTGGGCTGTAGAAGTCCCATTGAGCTCATAATGTTGATCAAACTGAATGCTCTGATTATACTACTATCTCTGAGGTTTTACTGGAGACATTATTGTCATTGGATTCAGCCACACAATGGCTGAAAGCAGACCTTGGGCCAAATTGCATTGTTTGATCCTTTATAATTGCTAATGTGGACTTGATAGTATTAGTTGGTTGTCTTTAAAAAAAAAATCTCTGTAAGGCTGCCATTTTTTTCACAAGCCTCTAAAACACAGACTTTTACAAATCCACTTGAAAACAATTCTCGATTCCATGAACATGAAAATCATATTGATGGTGGTGGAGGAAGGGGAACAAGCGATGGGCATTTTATGACCTCATAAAATGACATAAATCATTTCAGTTATAGCATTCAGTTATAATTTCAGTTATAGCATCAGATAAAATAATACAGGAATGAAGTTTCCATCATGACATGTGCAATGACATTTTAACTTCACGGTTACTTTTTTCCTGGATGCCAAGCATCAACCACTAATAGCTATATATTAAGCTGTTATTGAGAGTCAGTTTGGGGTAGTTATTAGACTAGAAATTGGAAGACTGTGAGCTCTCATTCCGCCCTTAGGCACAAAGCTAGCTGGATCACTTGGGCCAGTCACTTTTTCTCAGCCCTGGGAAGGAGACAATGGAAAGCCACTTCTGAAAAGGTGCACTTTCCAGGAAAACTGCAGGGACTTGTCCAGGCAGCCTCCAAGAATCATACATGATTGAATGGAAGAAAGCAAAATGATTCAGGCTGAGATGAAAAAAATCTGTCCCTTGTTTTTAAGGCCAGTCATTATGTAAACAAAGCAGTTGCTTTCAACAGGCTCAGGGAAAAAGAACAATTTTGCAGAACTACACACACAAAAAAGGCAAAGTATTAAATGGAAAAGAAAAGGAAAGGGAAAACAGAATTAAATTGTGAAGACGGAGCACTGGATTCAGAATGCTAACTGTCCTTAGCATTCTAAGCAGGAAACCAGGAGGGAGGCCAATGGAATGGAGCATATTGAACCAGAGCACTTCATGTTGCAGAATTTCATTAGCAAACACAATGACTCTTTTGTTGGATTCTTGCAGCCCAGATACTGTAGCCCTTGTTAAGTCATAATATGGCTTCTTGGCTTGGGGTTGTTATGTAAACATATCAAGTGGGTTTTATTAGGCCAGGTTTAGGGCTTTGGTGAAAGATAAACACAGAAATGGACTCAGTTGAGTCTCTCAATTGTTAAAATATTAAATTATTATTAACCAGAATTAGAATTTTCTTTCATTTGCATGTAAAATAAGGACATTTTTTATACATTTGGAAAAAAAATAATCCTGAGCAACACAACACTTGAGCAACCCTAACAGCCAGCTATTGAAGATTGAGTTGTGGAGTTGGGGGAGTTACTTCACTCAGTGAATGTGGTAAAATTAAGGTAAACAAATTCATTTTGAGTCACAAAGGATATATTCAGGGGGTTTCTATTGGCTACCTTGTTTCTATAGCAACAGCTGAAATTAATACTGGTCTTTTTTTTCTTCCAATCTCAAGTTAAATAAGGAATTTGTTAATATGAAATGACTTCAAAACACATTACTAGTAACAGAGAACTATTTATCTACCTTATATTAATTAACAGCTGACTCTTGTTGAAGTACATTAAATAAATAACAAAGAAAAGACATTATTTCCACTCCTGAAAGGAACAGAGCATTGGAGAAAAGCTATAATTAATTGTTCCTTTAAAGATGCAATCTGAAATGTACTTACTAGGGAATAAAACTGATTGACCTTGACACAGAACTGAGTTTATCACAGATACATATATAGTCATCATGTCATTTATTTGGGGACAGCAGTGTTATGAAAACTAGAGAAAATATATAAGCAAAAGAAAATAAAGCCATATGACAAAAGAAGAGGAAATATAGCTTCACCAGATTTATACCTACTCTAATCTTAGTCACATTTACCATGATCACCTCTTGGATGGATAACTGGTAATGCACTCCAGATGGGTTTATCTTGAAGGAACACCCAGAAACCGCACCTGGTACAAAATGCAGAGGCATGGGCAATTACATGTGCACCTAGATCAGGTTGGCATTGGTTGCCAATTTGCTTCTGGGGTTAATTCAAAACATGGTATAGAGCCAGGCTATTCAAGGGATTGCCTCTTCCCAATTAAATATTTCCAGCCAATTTAGTCTGGGTACATGTCCCATCCATTCAGGAGTGTCATCTGATGGAACTCAGAAGGAGTTTATTTTCTGTCCTGTGCCTGCCCTTTGGAACATCTCTTGGATGTCTATGGAGATTTTCAATCATCCAGGTCATGGTTACCCAAAGATGCAGTCAGTAGTACCAAGAAGGTTCAACACTTATTTGGACTCTGCTTCAGATGACCCTGAGGGTACAGATAAACCCTCAAATAGTCTTAACGATCTCAGAGAGCTAACAACCACCTTCAGGTGCTAACAACCAGATGACTGCAAAAGAATATAAATCCATCCATTCCTCACCATTCAGTCAGAACTGAAGAAGCTTCTTGAATGAGAAGTGAAATGTTTTCAAGGAAAAACCACTCGGAAAGTCTAGTTGCCTTTTGAAAAGGATGTTTGGGGCATCTCTCCTTGGAAATCAGATTGGCCTGACCTTCTCAACCTCTTGGAAGGCCTGAATGAGTTAGCTCTGCCATTATGCATGGGGATCTAGTGGAGGTATGGTCTACAAAATGGTTATGCTGCTTGTGAAATAGGATTTGCACTCTCTCACAAATTATATTTTATTTGTTTTAATGTTTTGAATGATGTTTGTTATTTGTTTCTCTTTTTGATATTTTAATGGTGTGAGCCACATGTGAGTCATATATATGAGGTGGTCAGCTATACAAAATGAAAAAAAAAACAAATAAAATTCAGGTAGTTCTTGACTTACAACCATTTATTTAGTCACTGTTCAAAGTTACAGCAGCACTGAAAAAAAGTGATCTAGAACCATTTTTTGCATTTATAACTGTTGCAACATTTATGTGATCACGTAATCAAAATTTGGACACTTGGCAACTGGCATGCATTATCACAGTTGTAGTGTCCCAGGGCCATATGCTCACCTTTTGTAACTGTCTGTCAAGCTAAGTCAATGAGAAAACCAGATAGACTTAACAAATGTGTTATTAAGTTAGCAAATGCAGTGATTCTGTCAAGGAATTGCACAATTCATGTCCAAATGAAGTCAGACACGCTGACATAAACCAGTTTTTTTTTTAAATAAATAAGTTTATAGTAAATAAGAGAGGCAAACAGGAAAACATATTCAGATAAACCAACACAGTTTCTGACCATATGATGGGTTTGATCCAGTCTCAAAAAAAATTCCTAAATGTTGGGATTTTATCCTCACATAACTAGAAATAAGCCCTGCTGAACATATTTGGATGTATTTCAACCACAGAAAGCACAGGTTTGGTCAGGGCTGGAGATGCCTTCTAATGATGCAACTGCTTTATCTCACATCTTGTTCAAGAGATAATAAATTCACACAGTAATCAAGTTCTGCTTGACACATTACAAAAGAAGGATACTTCTATGTAGAAAAACATCTGACTTTCCCTAAAGATAATCACATGTAATAATTACACCATTTGCATCTGCTTGCATACATATTAGGTTCTTAAACAGTCATGTATGTTCAGTTATTAATCCTATAGATTTTATTTGTGACCTAAATTATCCTTTAGGGACAGTCTTTCTGACTGAAGGATGGTAATAAAGATGGCTCAGAACAGAAGCCATTACAATATCCTCATGGGCAAACTAACAGGTGCTTCACTGCCATAATGAAAAGGGCCACTTTAGGGGTTTCCTTAAGCACAGCCAAAAAAAACAGCTTTGCCAGCAGCAAAAGCATTTGTACAAAAGAAGAAGCAGTTAACTACAATTTGGAGAAAAGTATCTCTATTGATAATGAATACAAATATGATTTTGGCTGTCTGAACGATTGTCAGTTTACGGCTTTTAATTGTGCTTCATCTTCCAGAACGTTTTGGGGTTCAGTCATTTCCATCCCATACCACACTTCCAGTGGCAAAGGAAATTCTTACTCTTTCACAAACTGGTGAATATTGAGGGAGGGAAGGAGAAAAAGGACTCCAGCACAACTCAGAAAGCTGTTGATTTGGTCAATTTCCAAATTACGGCACCTGCAACCAATGATTAGTTTTATGTGTGTGATGTCAGTTGTAGTCTTATCCAATCTGACTGCACTTATTTTCCTATCCTTTGTGTGTGTGTGTGGGGGGGGGTTTCTCCTAGTTTTAATGGTTAGTACAAAGGCAGATTTTTGTACATATAATTGGAAATGGGCTGCGCTTCAATTAATTAAACCAGCTTACTCAATAGAACCAGAGAAATATTAAGTCTACCAGGTCTGAGATGTAAAAATCTAGACAGACACTAGATAGCAGCAAATAGCTTGAGATTTCCATATCTCTTTGCTAACATTTATTGGTTGTCAGGTTTTGCACTCCAAATACTTTAGATCCCAAAAATTGGCAAGTTTAAGTCAACATGTGAAGACAACAGCTGGATTTCTACAATACTCAGAACTATAAGTACCCACCCATTTTAACCTAGTTGGTTATGTAAGCAACTCTTTAAGTATTCAAATATAAACATACAGTGGAATGCCCCAAAGTTTAGTCACTATGATGATAAGGCTGGATAGAAATGTAGAAAAGCAAAGTAGGAAAAAAATTCTCCCAAATTTGTATGTCATCTCCACCCAAGCGCTAGGTTGGGTTTAGTTTCAAGTTAGTTTCTCTTCATCATCATGATTTTCATAGAGATAGAGCCAAGGCAAAGTGAATGAGACCCAATAATCCCTCCTCAGTTTTGGCATTGGTCAGTCATTATAATCTTCTGCTGTTTTGGAACATTACAAAAGCTGAAAAGTAATGAGGTTGTTGCTTAATCAGATTTGGCTAGATAATTTTTTTTAAAATTATTCAGTGATCAACAAAATAATAAAGATAAAAAATGTATAATATACAGCCTCTACCAGCAAAAGACAGAAAAATCCAAGGTGCAAATATTAAAAAAAGATAATGACAAATAATTAGAGAGTGAAGGTATAACAAATCTTAAGAAAAAGTATATTTAAAATACCCTTATGTATTTGTTCTTTCCCAATGATCAATTTGGGTAAACCATGGCATTGTATTAGGAAGTTTCCCTGTATGTTTTTGGATCTTTTTTTCCCGGCTAAATGCCATTTCCTACATTTTTAATTTCACTGATACAAAGGAAGATGCCCTTTAATCATTTATATTAATTATATAATTATATATTAATTATATAATATTCTATAATATTCTTCTCTTTCAAGGCTTTCTTGAAAAAAAAATAATTATGAGAGAAACACTTTGAACCTGACGAGTCACCCTAACATTCTCTATGGTGTAAAACTCTCTTCAAATCTGCTTTCGGAAGTCATCAGAATCTTTCTTATTTGAGAAATCAAACCAGCAAATATTAACCTCTCTGAACGCAATTTGCTTCCTCATTTTGATAAAAGGTTTTGAGAACTTGTGAAAAAATACATAGCCTTTCTTTCTTTCTTTCTTTCTTTCTTTCTTTCTTTCTTTCTTTCTTTCTTTCTTTCTTTCTTTCTTTCTTTCTCTTTCTCTCCCTTCCCCCTTCCTCATTTTCTCCCTCCCTCCCTCCTTTCCCTTCTTCCTTCTGAAATAAAGAAAGGCAAAATAAAGGAATGTTTAAAGTTCCAAACACCTAGTGGCATCTCTCTTTATGCCCCTGAGATCTTTAATCTATAGGTTTTTTTTTTCTTGCTCTGAATAGGAAAAGATTTATATATGGGTTTATCTGCTCTGCCCCCAGTCTTCAAACAGGAGCAAATGAATATTAAAATTCTACTTGGTAGAATTGTGTAAAGCTTCAAAGGGATAATTTTATTTGATGAAGTTTCTCTTGAATCAGCCATTGAATCAAACTCATGGGAGAGATTGGCTTTGAAGCGATAAATCCAATCTGATATGATTAGATAACTTTTCTGCTGCATCTGGAAATGTAGCTTCAAGTAATCTCTGTAGCTGCAACTTTACCTATGGAGAATGCAAAGAGGATGTGGATTGTCTGACACTGAGAAAAGTAATTGGGCAATGCATTTTACCATCTTACTAGATCTCTGTACAATGGCCAAGTCAACACTTCTTTGGGTTTCAGCTCTCATCCTTAACTTCACTGTCTCATGTGCTAATAAAATGTAAGATTTATGTTCAATACAGTTAAGAGTTTATTTCAGTTCACAGCCAAATTGAATATGGACTCAAGTCTAGAATAGACCTTATTTTTCATTAAATTATAGAGTTGGAAAGGTCTGAGGGTCATCGACTCTAGTGCCACTATTTCTTCAGGAATGAAACAGGTTTAACGTTCTTGATTATGAATGGATACAACTTAGACTCATTCTTAACTTTAGGCCATGTTTCCTAAGCACAATCATGCTCTGGTAATATTGATTTTCCCCATTGTCTCCATGAGATTTATTTATTTCTTCTGCAGCCCATGAGCAAAACAACCTAAAGCCCATGTCAAACAGCACCAATGGATGGAAAGAGGAAGTAAAAAGGAGAAACACTTGCCATCCATTGGTTCACGCGATGCATCCGTTCGGTACTCACTGCATCCGTTTTTCATCCTCTCTATCTTTCCAGCATCCATCAACTGACATTTCATCCGCTCAAAAAAATTTGAGCTGCACAAAACTTTTTGAGCGGAAAACGTATCCAACGTGTCCGTTCTACATCTGCTACGCATACGGGGAACATCCGTTATACGTCCATCGTCATCCGTTACGCATTGGCTATATCTGCTAGGCATCCGCTGCGCATCTGCGCAACTCACATCCGCTCCAGTGGAAAACGGCCACAGGGAGGAGGTGAAATGGACGCGGAACAGAAATGCAGCATTAGTAGCATGGACGTAGAAAGGATGAAAGCGGATGCAGCTTGCATACAAAGCATTAAAACGGAAAAAACGTTCGTTAGGGGACGTATTCAGATATTTAGGATGTCTGCAGTGTCTAGAGGATCAAAGGACACCTAGTGGAAAACCTTATTTCCTAAAAAAGGGGGAGGAAATCACCTGGATCTCACTTTCAGTCCAGCAGCCCCTGCTGTGCAGACCTCTTCAGCCTTCATCTGGCTCTTGCTCTCCGCAGCATCAGTCATCTCCACCATGGATCACACATCACTCCTTGTTGTAGCCACATCATTTACAACAGTGCGAAGCATCTACAGGCCCTTCACCCTGTTTACGTGAAGAAAAGGAGGCGTCCAAGAAGTGTCTGGGTCCGAAGGATGGACGCGAGAAGAAGCAGAGTATGGACTGTATAACAAGCTGATGGTGGAGCTGAGGACGAAGACCTCGTGCATTCCAGAACTTCATGAGGATGCTGCAGCCATGTTGACAAAGTTGTGGAGGGCGCTGAGACCGCAGGTTGACCAAGACAAACACCAACTTCTGTCCACCTGGACTGAGCTGAAGGTGGCACTGACTCTGCGCCACCTAGCCTCAGGACACACGTACAGGAGCAGCAGTAGGTGCTGAGGGTGCCACACAACACACAGCATTGTGGTCAGAGAAGTGGTGCAGGCCATTCATCGAGATACCTGGAGGAGCTCTTTCCAGTGCCCCTCCACTGAAGAAGGCTGGAAAAAGTTGCAGAGCAATGGTACAGTAAGTGGAGACTTCCCACACCACTGAGCCATAGCATGGCAAGGCAAATGCCATAGATGGCCTGCAAAGCTCCAGCCAAGTCAGGGTCCACTTATCAACAACTACAAGGGCTTCTTCAGCATCATCCCTTTCGTCATGGTCGATGCTGACTACAAGTTCATGTACATCGATGCTTCAGGAAACGGGTATCTTCAGATGGCCAGGTATACAATGCCAGTCACCTCAAGGAGGGGCTGGAACGCACCCACATCATGGCTTCCCAGAATCCAGACCCCCTGGCCCAACGATACAACAAGATGTGCCTATCCTCATCGTGGATGATGACGGCCTTCTCCTCAGAACCTACCTCATGAAGCCCTACACTTCCAGATGCTCACCCGTGAAGAGAGGATCTTCACACGGCTGTCAGGGCAAGGCGGGTGGTGGAGAACGCCTTTGCATCCGGCCAACAGGTTCCAGATACTTCTAACCACCATGCAGCATGAGGGCACATACTGTTAGGAGCATCGTGGAAGCTTGCTGAATCCCTGCACAATCTCATGCGCACCGCTATCACAGTGTTGCAGAACAGACTTGTGGACTGTGAACAAGGAAATGGGGAATGAGAGGCAAGACAGAAACCTGATAGACACTGTGGACACTGTGGATGAGCTTCAACGTGAAGGGAAGAAGCAGCGCAACCTCCTGAAACACTGGTGCAACTCTCAGCTGGAGCAGTGGAGTGGCAAGACAGGATGGTAGATGATTAATGGATGCTCCCCTTCAGCCTGTCCTCTCACACTGATGAGATTGTGCCATGTATGTTGAGTGGCCCTACAATGAACAGGGCATTTAATAAAGAGTTGTGTTTATGTTGAAATGTGTGGATGAATGATTAACATTGTTATTGATAATAAAGGGCCATCGGTGTGGCACTGGGAGGGTGGACCATACAGTCCACTATGCTTGCACTGGGAGGTTTATCTATCCCACAGCTATTACCCATCCCAAAGGTATCCCCTGCCATTCCACTGCTTATCCTTACCCTCCCACAAGCATGCAAAAGGCTTAAACATTTCTAAAAGTTCCACCAAGACTTTATTGACTAAAGAACTGAGCAAGTGTGTGAAGCAAAGATAATCTTTATTAATAACAAACTGTAAAAGCAAAATGACCCAAGTAAAGTGTCAGCAAAGGTAAAGTCAATAGGTAACAACCCAGTCTCTGGCATTATTCTCAGTCCACTCTGAGGCGTGCCCATGATGTCAGGGGTGTAAGGGTCCAGGTGCTGTGGATGGTGGCTGCCCTGCATGGAAGGTGCTGGTCTGAGGCGCCATTGGGTGCCTGGCCCGAGAGGACAACAAAGGGGATGGTTGTGAGGAAGCTCTCAGAGAGCTGGCTCAGTCCTGTGAATGTTGAGAGCCCTTTCCTCCGTGACATGGGGTGTCAGTCCCAAGACTGATGACAGATGTTCTGAGGCGGGCTTGGCTGTGGGTGGAGAGAAGGAGAGTGTTGTGGGGCTGTCTGGTCTGCAGCTCAGTGAGGTGAGGCATGGGTGGCATCTGTGGCGTCGGTGGCATACTGTGGTGTCAGTGGCATCAATGGTATCGGTGGCACCAGTGGCATACGATGTACCTGTGCTTGGACTTGGAAGGGCTGCCTGGCTGCTGGCACTCCTGGTAGCCGTAGCCTTGGTAGGTGAGGGCTGTGGAAAGCCTTGGAAGGGCTGTGACATCACCTGGGGTGGAGGAGCAGACTGGACTGGTCAGAGCAGGTTCAGCTGGGCTGGAGGTTGTTGCAAAGACGCGTGTGATCCCTTCCTTTAATCACCTGGTGACTGGGTGATTCGGACATTCCATGAGGGTCTGGTTGACGTAGGTGAGGAAGGGCTTGTGGTTTGAGGATGGGATATGTTCGGTGTGTACCAGCTGAGAGAGGAATCTACGCTGCTCCTGATGGTGTCCCTGATTCCAGCAGGACAGTGTGGCTCTGTCCCTCCGGTCTGGCTCTCTGCCTGCTTCTGTGGACGTGGAGCTGGGGGTGGATGTGTGTTGGTCTCTGGTGGAAGTGCCCTCTCCTTGCTCCACTGCATCAGGGAGATTTCTTCCATGCGCTCCGCCACGGGGAGTGCAGCTGTCGGGGGGGTCTCCATCGTGGGACACTCCACAGATATCTGCCTGGACACAGGAGCTGACTCTTGCCAGAAGAGGACTGGCTCTCTGTGGGCTGCCTGAGAGTGAGGGTTGTCAAGAGGGGCTGCTCCTCGTGGGCGGGTCTCACCCTCCAAGAAGCTGCACTTGGCCATCACGTAGGTCTCCCCGGTCCGTCAGCTGACCGTGGCCTGGCCAGATTTCTTGAGGTGCAGTTTCCCGTACCAGGGTGTGCATGTGATTCCACACCCAGGAGGACCTCCGAAGTGTAGCCCAGGCTCTCTGCCTTCTCTCTCCAAGCAGCCTGCTTCCTTTTGGTGTCTCGATAGAGCCTGTGTCCCTTCACCATAGATACTCATTCTCCCTCAGCCATTCGAGCACCTCATCTCCATGTTCCTCTTTGATGGAGTATTGCCTCCTCTCCGTTCTCGCATATGCCTCTTCTTCCCTCCTGGCAGAGCCATCTGGGCCCTCCATCAGAGGGGCTTTGAGGTTCTAGGAACTGCTCCCACCACACCCACCACCAGCAGCAAGCAGCAGCACCAGCAGCACCAGCAGGACAGCAGGAGCAGAGCAGCGCCAGCAGAGTAAGCACAGAAAGCACCAGCACCAGGAGCAGTGCCAGCAGAGCTAAGGCACAGCAGAAGCACCAGCACCAGGAGCAGCGCCAGCAGAGTAAGCACCAGCAAGAAGCACCAGCACCAGGAGCAGCGCCAGCAGAGTAAGCACCAGCAGAAGCACCAGCACCAGGAGCAGCGCCAGCAGAGTAAGCACCAGCAGAAGCACCAAGCACCAGGAGGCAGCGCCGCAAGAAGGGCCCCAGCACCAGAAGAGTCAAGCCCGAGCAGCAGAAGCCCCAGCAGAAGCAGAGTCAGGGCCAGGGGGTGGGATGGTGGCCCTGTCCTTGCCAGGCTGGCAGCAGATGGCACAGGCCTTCCTCTTCTTCCCCATGGTTGTTGGCTGGAGCTGTGTCTGGCAGCAGGTCTTTCCTCTGAATGGTGACCTGCTTGCGAGCTGCATCCTTTATATAATCCACGGGCTGACATAATGCCATCCTCCCCGCATGCACAGTGAATGCTTTGCATCCGCTAGGCATCCGCTAGGGCGAATGCCGCTAGGTGTCCGTGTATGCACTTCGACTGTATCTGCTAGCATCTCGCTCTGCATCCCGTTCCTTCCGTTGCCAGTTCTGCTTCGCGTGTGCCCCCCAGAAGCCTCTGCGATGTGCCATGCCGTTCCATCCGCTTTCATCTGCTAGGGCCTTCTGTGGAGCATCTGCCTTTACATTCCTGGCGTACTTCCTCTCCCCCGTCGTTCCTTCCGTTGTTGTCCGTCTCTTCTTATGCAAATTCGGGGCACTTTTGAGAGCGGATAACAACGGATGGAAAATTTTCTCATCCGCTGTGTCCTTTTTACATACGTTTTGCATCTGTCGGCCTGTGTGACAGGCCCTTTAAATTATGAATTGTATCAATATTAAAATAGTGGATTTTTAACCCCTATTCACCATGATGATGCCTATGATCAGCCTCAAGGTGGCTAAAAAATCTTTTAAAGGTTGCCTTTATTTATCTTTTTTTTAATCAAGTTTTTTATTTCAATCTACACATATACAACAATACATAAACAGTGTAACATCAGTATATCATATGATTTAGTATAAGCAAAATTGATAATACCAATCATATCTCTTAATACGCATATTCACAAATCATAATCCTTCATTGCTTCAACATTTCAGTACTCTCTCCTAGTGGTCTTTAATTATCTTAATGGGAAGTCAGGTTATTGGCAATACCTGTGACAGAGACAGTTGAGAGAAAGATCAATCATAAACAACTGTCAGTGTCATGCTGGTATTGTATGCTGTCAATTCAAGGATGAGCGAAGAGCTGGAAAGATCCTTAAAGGCATGTCCAATGCTGATTGTTTATAAGAATGCTGATTGTTTGTAAGAATTGTAAGTAAAGGAGCATGCATAAACACACCAACATGCCTACCATCCCTGTCCTATTGTTTCTTTTATTTTTCTTATATGTATCCATGTATTCATAACTATGTTTTTACTCATACATATTATCTTGTAAGCAATTGACAAACCAAATAAAATAAAATAAATAAAAAGAATGCTTGTAAGGAAATTAATGTCACTTTTCCCTCTTCTAACTAGCTTATCTCAGACAACCAAGTAAACAACATAGATCCATACTATAATAAAGCTGAGGTTGGCCCAAAAGAAGCCAAGTTTTCCAATCCAGCACTGTTTCAAATCCAGTAAGAATAGATCCATTCCAGGAAGGGCCATGCTCCTCAGCCTCCAATGTTAATTTTAATTGCAACAAAGTTACACCATACTAGGTGGTATTCTTGGTATTATGAGCAAGAATTATGTTCTGGAAAAGCAGGTAGAAAATAGAACAAAAATGTGAAGCTGGAATATGATGCTTCTGGCATTAATTCATCACTTCTTGTATGTAGACTTCTGGATGAACAGTTTTGAGATAGCTGTGATGTATTTCCCTCATCCCTGCTATAGAAGAGATGTAGAGGGAATATTTCCAAAAAGTATTGTGATAAAAGCCTTAAGGATACTAACAGAATCCTTAAGTGTACTTTAACTTATATTGCTACAATTCTATTTTCATTCTTTTCTTCCAACAACAGAACAGCTTTTAGGCTTTCTGATGTGTTCCCATTATAGCTGATGGATGGATCTTTTGATTAAACCCTTAAGTGGTTGATTTTGAATTAAGTGGTCCTCAAAACTGGAATTGTGAACCTGAAATGAATAGCATGACTTATTTGAATTTCCAATACCCCCTCCCCACACATATCAACATCATCATAAAATGGGAAGCATAGTCCCAATAGTTATTAACAAATAATAAATCACATTTGGTTACAATGAGGATATTTGCTTTAAGATACCAGATTAATAAATTTGAAATGGTGGGAAGAGAAGAAGGCAGGTCTACACAAGATTTTTCAAAGGACTTTCTTTGTTTTTCTTTGAAGACCATTTGCTTCTCATCCAAGAAACTTCTTCAGTTCTGACTGAATGGTGGATAATGGGAAGATTTATTTATTATATATTATATATTTTCTTGCAGGCATCTGGTCATTAGCACTCTTTCAGAGAGTTGTTGAGGCCACTTGGATAGATGTTTCATTTCTTATCCAAGAAGCTTCTTCAACTTCTTCAGTTCTGACTGTGTTTACAACACAGTCCTTTCAACAGTTCCAAGAATGTTCCATATCACTTTGCACTAATCAGGCAACCCCGAGGGCACAGATAAATCTCCAAGTGGCCTCAATGATTCTCAGGAAGAGTGCTAAAATTGGTTAAAAATGCACATTAAAGAGACCATTTTTCCCCTTATTTTCAAATGAACTATGAATGAGTTTATTACAGAGGGTTTTTTTTATTGGACAGTTTTGATGCTTAATTTAATCCTGTCCATAAAGGATGCTTAAAACAAATGTTCAGATGGGATATAAAGTCAGAGGGGGAAACCCTTTGGTTTTCAATCTTGGTAAAAAGATCTGAGAGAACATATCTGTTCCTTAGTTAAAATAACAGTCAACAAAATGGCAAATGCAGTTCAGCTTAAGCAAGTGTAACTAATGCACACTGGGGCCAGAGACTTCTGATTATTGATGGGGGCTGAGCAAAAAGAGCTTGGAGTCATAGTGATTAGCTCAGTAATGATATGGATTCAGTGGCAGAAGCTATAAAAACACCAATTGTATGATAAGGATCACTAAGAAAGGATTAAAATTACAATTGCCAACACTATAATTCCCTTATGTAAGTCTATGATACGTCTGCCTTTGCAATACTGTGTGCAGTTCTGGTTATCACATTTGAAAAAGGATACTGAGAAGCATTAAAAATGCAGCAAAACAAGTTATCAATGGGAGCAAAGATCTGACTTATGAGCAAAAACTAGAGCACTAGAATTCTTTAAGCTAAAAACAACAACAACAATAACAAAAGTGGTATAAGATAATTAAGGTATAAAAATAAAAAAAACAGCATTGTAAAAGTCAAACAGGGACAGGTTTTTCTTTTTCTCACAAAACTTGAGCGTCTAACAAAGTTGACTTGTCTATTCTACAAGACAATACGAGAACTATTTGTTTTGAATACTCAGATTTGCCTCTAGATTATGAGGAGAAGCATGTCTCCCATTATCACTTGGAGAGGAAAAGGAGCAGGAAAGGAAATCCTTCTATTACAGTGTTTCTCAACCTTGGCAGCTTGAAGACATGTGCACTTCAATTCCCAGAATTCTTCAGACAGCATGACTTTGGGGAGCTGAAGTGCACATATCTTCAAACTGTCAAGGTTGAGAAATACTGCTGTATTTACTGCTTATAATAATTGCAGAAGCATTTAGTTGGCCACCAGGTGATATAAAATACCAAACAGAGATAGGTCTTCATTTGACTAGTTCCAAGAAAGCCACCAGGATTTTATGTTGCATTTTTATTTCAAGAAGTCGACAAATCTGTCACTTGTAAGATTTTAAAACCATCTGAAACTGTGTACCAAAGACAAAGCATCTTATGATTTAAGATTCAGTTTTAATAACAAAACCCACTGAGCTACTGTTCTTGATTTATATGTCATTTGGCTATATTTTTTACTTTCTTCAAACATAACACTAGAGTTTTATTGATTTCTCTGGATATATATTTTTTAAATTCTGTCAGTACTGTATACAATATGCAATAAAATATTACTGTTATTGCTTCCCACATAAATAAGTGATGATGTCTATTATAGACATTTCAGCTAATTATAAGACAGGCCATATACTGAAGGTGTTTGGGCTTCCTCTATGAATTTTTACAATCTGCTGTGGGTGCATTACATTGATATTTTATGCAGTGATGAACAGATTTTGTTATTAAACATTTGGTTCATATCAAGCAAGTATAAAAGAGGAAGGGGGAATTTAAAAAATACAGGTAGTGTTGCAGAGTACAAATTTTAAGGCTTGCTTTGTATGTAAGTGATAATCAGCAAATAACTATTAAAAGGGATGTCATAAAAGTATGCATTTTGATTTCTTCCTTATATTATTCATCAAGTCAATTTTATGTTATTAAACAGATATTTAAAAGGTTGTTTTTTGAAAAGACTATTAACTACAATTTAAGTTATCACAATTACAAACTATAATTCTGGAATAAAAGAAAAAGACAGATGGTAGGCTAAAGAATATGATTTGTTAACTGAAGAAAAACAGAAAAAATGAGAGAAAGAGAACTGATCTTTCTGGAAATACCAAGGACACAGATTCAGAGTTTAAAGTTCACATAAAGGAATAAGCAAAAGTCAAATCTAGTTGAAATGTACAAGTCAGAATGGAGGAATGCTCAAGAAGCTGTCAGAAAAACAGAGCCTTGGTACATCAACAAGTCAGTTTCCAGACAGAAGTTTGCAAAGACAGTTCTCAATCATTTTCTCGTGGACTTATGTGCCTATTCACGCTTCAAACTGCTGAGCTCTACTAAAGTCCAGCCAGACTACAATTTACTCGCAGTTGTCCTTCATTACTCCTAAGCAAACCAGTCTTGTGTCCTCATACTTTTGCATTCAGGTAGCATTCTTATGGTCTTAGGTTTAGTTCTGGTTAAGTCCCTCTCACACTGCACCAACGGATGGAAAGAGGATGGAAAATGGAGAAAAACACTTGCCATCCATTGGTTAACGTGATGCTTCCGTTCTGTACTCACTGCCTCCGTTTTGCTTC
>BHFT01026567.1:0-23858 GCA_004320025.1 Laticauda laticaudata
AACGGATGGCAAGTGTTTTTCTCCATTTTACATCCTCTTTCCATCCGTTGGTGCAGTGTGACAGGGGCTTAAGGGAGTGATTAAAATATACGAGGAAGTAATTTAAAAGCAAAACGTTCCTAAGCATTTCATTATTTCAGGCTAACATTTTCTAAATGGCATATGAGTACATATATCAATATTCTGCTTAATCCTAGTCATTATATAATATCATTTGATAGCATTATTTTTATACAGGAACAGTTAAAGATCTATTCTGCTTCTTTTGTGCAGAAAAAAATATGTAATGGTGAGTTTAAAATCCATATTGAGGCAAGACTGACATATTGTAAGAATTTGAGACTATATTATTAAACACTCAATAAAAATCAGGAGGAATGATTCATAAAAGTCATGGCCTTTGTTGTTTATATATTAATGTTCAAAATATGAGTTTGAACTCTTATTTCAGAAAGGCAAAAATGGCTTCATCGGAGACAGGTGATTTGCAGAATTGGAATATAGAAATCAAATGACACAATGTGTTGCAAAGCGACAGAAACAATAGAAAAGGAAGACTAGTTGCATTATATGTTTAAAATATGTGCATCTGCACAAAATTGTAAAAGCATGAACTTGGTACGATTGTTAAAAGCATTTGAATTCAAACAAGTGAAAGGATGAATAAAAATTGTATCATTGTTATTATCCTCTAGCAGCTACAGCCAAGGAGAAAAAAAAAAAGGATTATGTTTTCCAAACACAAACTGCAGATCTTTCAAAAGGCATAATGTAACAGTGATGGGAACTTAAACTTTCCTGACATCTGTTCTGAGGCAAACTCTTTGAAGCATGGACCTTGCAGAAAATTATTGATCTGTCTTGCTGAAAATTATATCATTCCAATGGTAATAAAGGACACAAGAGGATCAGCTATACTTGGCTTAAAGAACAGAAAACATTTAAAAGCCAAGTGAAAACAAGTGAGAATTTGTGGGACAAAAATAATATAATGCTGATGCTCTTGTTTTAACAAAAACTAAATATAAGATTGTTCATTGATATCAGAATAGGCAATGTCTGCTTTATTTAATAACAGTCCTACTGGTTTAGGACAAAGATCATATTATTCAAGCATTTTGTTTTTAATGTGGTCAGCCAATTGCCTCAAATGTGTGAGATGGACAATTACTTTTCCAATATGTGGACACATGCTACACAATAAAATTTCAGGACCAACAGCTTTTGTTAGGCATGTCCTCCAAGATTTTATCTAGTTCCCTTTTAAGACTAACCAATTTAGTGTCCTCATTATGCTTTGTGATGATGGATTCCACAAATTAATTATGGACTATGAGAAGATATGCTCTTATTTCCTGTTTTAAATCTTCTTCCATACTGTGTCACTGGATGACTCCTGGCTACAAAACTGAGATAAAAGTTTTTTTCTGTCTAGGCATGATTTGCACAATCATATGCAACCATATCCCCAATTTATAACAGAATAAGTAAAAAAGAAACATGCATAAAGTAAAAATAAAAGCAAACAAACAATAGCTTAACAATGGTATACATAATACCAGAAATAAATACCAGAAATAAAAGAATCAAAGGCAAACAAGCTAACACAAGTCTGTGGTATGACATGGCTACTAAAAAGCCAAATATAGTTTTAGATGGCATAACAAATGCACAATTTCCAAATCATGAGAATGCATAATACTGCTGTTTTCTACAGTGGCCATTTCCCACTTTGAGTTCTGTATCCAGTTTTGGGCAGTTCTTTGATAAGAATTCAGAAAAACTGGAATCATGAACTGTAGAAGGGTAACAGGAATGATCAGAGAAAGATAACTACAGCTGGCCTAAAATGCAAGCTACTCAATGCAAAAAGCCTTGTGAATGAAATACCTGAATTTCTCCTCTCACTAAATATGGCTAAATTCGACATCATATTTGCCTGTGAACATGGCTCAACGCATCTCTCCCTGACTCCATTACCACAGTAACAGACTATCATGTTTACTAATCAGATCATGAAATTCGTAGAGGAGGTGGTGTGCTATCTTATATAAAAAGTCCTTACATCAAAAAAACATCCAAGTTATCCAGGATCTTGCTCTTCCTGTAAACTATCGTTAAATATCACATTTTAATTCTTGATATGTTACAGAGCACCTGATTTTTACTTGAAGTCAAAAGAGTCATCAAACTATATGTACTAATAACAACTCAAAACAACAACAACAACAACAAAAAAAAACAGATTAGCCATAACAATAAGGAATCTTCAATCCAAAAAGAGATCACTCTGGCGGAAAAACAAATCTGGTCACGTTGCCAACTTCAAAAGCCGATACAAAAATTTATGCTACCGAATAAAAACTGAACTGGCATTTAATTATCACCATCTTAAACAACGAGGAAAACCTTCTATGCACTAATTCACCCAGTTTTCTACCAATTTTATAAACAACAAACTAAAAAGACTCAAGGCCATTCCCACCCCTGATAGGACTAATGGTTAAAGACTGCAAAGATGACACCATTAAAGTCATATCTTTAAACACATCTTTGTGGTAGCATTTGTAAACTAGCAATGGGACCATGCCCAGTATGTCCTAGTTCAACCACAGACAACTACAATGAATCTAATACATATTGATTTTTACAGAAGGACAATGTTGAAAAAGCACTACGCAATCTAAAACCATTTCAACTCATTGGACCGGATGGAATATGTGCCTACTTCTTTAAAAAAGCTATCCACGTGCCATAGCAGGAACCCTCTAAGCATACTCTCTTTGAAAAATTCTTCTGGGACCAGCTCCTGCCTTAATCTATGGCACAAAGCCACCCGCCAACGTATCGAGGGGACCCACCTCCTCAAACGCATTCTCTTCCAAAATGGGAGACCATCCTAGTATGAAAATACGGACCAATTCTTTTGATGCTGGTCACTTGTAAAGTCATGAGATCAATTTATTAACCAATCATTATCTCTACTTAGAGACAAACAACTCTACTCTCTAATAAGTACAGATTTGATTTTAGAAACAAACTGCATCCTTATTCTGCAACTCTTCACTGCAAAAAAATATGGACTACACACAACTCAATCAGGGCAAAAAATCAATAGACACAATTAACAATAGACTCTGTTAAAGCCTTTGATCGTCGGACATAACAAACTACTCCTAAAACTAAAATCTTATGGTATCCTGGACAAACTGCATAACTGGATAGAAAGCATTACCTGTCAACAGACAACAAATGGTCAAATTGGGAGTTCTATCAAATTGCTGTTCCTGTCAATAGGTGGTGTCCCCCAAGCAGCTGTTCTAGGACCAATTCTCTTGCATTACTCTACATTAAATGACCCTTCTGTGATCATATTTAAGAGCAAATGTGTTCTCTTCGCTGATGATGTAAAGCTGTTTCAATACCACAGACAACACTTGCTACCCTTCAAAAAGATCTTGACTGTCATCCAGGAATGTCAACAAATGGCAACTTCAAATCTCAAACAAATAAATGCTCTGTCTTACATATTGGCCAAAGAAAAATCAGAAAAATAAATACCAGGCGTCCTGAAATGTCAAGACCTTGTTATGATCCAAACTCTGTCGAAGGATCTTGGAATACTCATCTCTAATGGTCTAAGTGCTAGAAGCTCACTTAACTATACATAGCCCCAAAAAAGCATTAAGATTGTAAGCTAATCTTTACGTCAGGTTTTTCTCTGGTAATATTCACACTATAACTCTGGCATACAAAAACATTTGCCAGACCAATACTCGAATACCAGCTCATCAGTCTGGATCCCACATTATGTATCTGATATTAACACATTTGAAAAAGTCCAGAAATATTTCACAAGAAGAGTTCTCCACTCCTCTTATTGTCTGTAGAATACCTTTAGGCCACCAGACTTGAAATTCTAGTAGACTAGAAAACCTTGAATTACGCCAATCTGTCGATTGATCTAAGTTATGGTGCTATAAAAATCATACATTGCAATGCACTTACCTGTCAGTGAATACTTCAGCTTCAAACCATAAACAACAGAAGAGCACACAATAGACGTTTACCAAACTCAAGGTTAACGCACAGTCAGAACTGATTGCAGGAAATACGACTTCAGCAACAGAGTGGTCCACTGTCTGGAATACTCTATTGAGTCTTGGTTTCTTCCCCAACAACCCCAAAATCTTTAACCTTTAGACTGTCATATATTGATCTAAGCGAAGTCATAAGCGCACCAATGTGCCTACCGCTCCCTGTCCTAATTGTTTCTGGTTTTCTTATATGTACCCATTTCATGTATTCATAACTATGTATATACCTATACCTATTATCTTGTAAGCAATTTACAAATCAAAATAAATAAAATAAATAAATAAATAAATAAACCAAATCTTATGAGGGAATTGAGTATGTTTACATTTGAGAAAAGAAGAGTGAGTGAGAACAGGACAGCGTTTTTTTTAAGTACCTGAAAGAATGTCACATGGAGAATGATCAAAATCTGTTACTACTTCATAACAGAGAACCCCTCTGTAAGGGAGATGAACAGTTTCTAATTATGACAATTAAATCATGTAGGATGTCAGTGAACTGGGAGAAGCTCACAGGAATTTATTTGGGAAATTCAGCAGGGAATTTTAAGGGAGAGAACCTAATATTTGTTTTGTTAGCCTACACTGAGCTAATGTAGGAACCTGCCCAGAGAATATAAGAAATAAAAGCCTTTCTACTTCTGGTGCTCCATAAAGCAAATAAGATGAACAGAAATACAATTTCACATTTGTCCAATGATGACTAAAACTTGTGAGGCATTGGTCTTTCTACCTGAAAACAACCTGGACTAAAAACACAAGATTAGAGCAGACTTCTGTGAAGAAAAAAAAAGCCTGGAGTGGCAGTCTAACTTCAGTTGTTGCAAAAGATAAGGATTTATCAATTCCCTAAAGAAAATATTACAATAAGAATGGACAGAGGTAGTGACTGTGCAGATAGAAGACAGTCAGCCAGAAGAAGAAACATAGTGGATCGACAGAGATAAACAGAAGCAAGAGAAGCAATATTCTGCACCATTGGACCTCAAACAAAAAAGAGACAAAACAGAATGGGAGAAAGATTATCCCTAAAAAATAAAAGAGGATACAACTAATAAGGAGATAAAATGAAGATCCATGCTAGTTGGTCAGTCACTTCTGTAAGGAACTTGGAAAATGCATGACAACAAAGCACATCCAATTGTGAACTGCAAAAGCAAGAATCATGGAGTAACCAAAACAGGTTTCAAGACTTACCAAGTCTGATGGCAATTTTCTTTCTTGCTGATCCACATAGGAATAATTAATACTGCAAAGAACAGTTATAACCATTTCACTACATTTTCTCCCCATTCTTCCCAAAAAGATCATATCAAATCCTATGTTTCAACTGATTTATGAGGGAAATGGAATATTTATGAGGGAAATAATATTAAATATTCTTTTTTCTTCTATATGCTATACATTTTCCCAAACAATCTAGTCCTCATTCTTCAGACATTATTAGAGATAAAACTTAGCTTTGTAGAGCAATATAAATCTCAATGCATGGTGCTCAGTTAATTTTATTTGGTTACTATATCTAAATAGTGCTAAATTAGTCTTCCAACATGTCATTAAACACCTAAAGATAAAATAAAACAGACATTTATTAATTTGTATCTATTTATTAAATTTAAAAACCAACCATGTCACTACTAGTGTGACAGTAATGAAGCAATACAACATTGTTAAACACCTTGTACATACTTTACTATATCTTGAAAGAAATATGCAAAGAATCAAATTATTTTAACATGTGCATCTCTCATGGGGGGGGGGGGNTCTCATGGGGGGGGGGGGGCTTTATAAGACCTGTTAGCCATAGGATTTTGCACTTAATCTCAGTGACACCAAAATGATGAAATGTGTCTTTGTGACATCACACTGGATGTTCTTCTCTTTCAGATTTACATTCCCCCATCATCAGCCCTTTTTAATAGTTACTGGAATTTATGGTTAAGTGAAAAAAAGGAAAAAGAGGCACAGCTTGACTGAACCTTGTCCTTGTTGGCTTCAGGAATTTAGCTCTTGATATTCTGCATAAGCCTAGGGTGGCCTAAATGAACCAAAAGTTATACACTTGAGATTTACAATTTACAGAAATACAGTAAATTGCATTAAATTATCACAAGCATTTAGACTGAATGGAAAATGAATGGGAACATTTATAGGACTGCAAAATCATAATATTGTAAAGAAAGAACTGTTCAAAAAATGAGGTCAGTTGGAGAGCTGAAAATCAGAGATGTTAGCAAAGAATGGCTCTAGGCAGCCAGAAAAGAGATAACAAGAATACAGAGATCTGTAAGGAAAAGTCTTGATGTCTATAAATTGAAAAATTTGCTGAAAACCACAAAAAATCTTAGATGTAACTAGCAGATGGACAAACCCCAAAAGACAGCCTTGAGGTCATGTATGCACTTCCAAAGCCCTGATGTTTGAAGAAATCCACCATATTTTAATGGGAAGTCTCCTGAGTATGAGATTAATTGACATATGTACATATTAGACTTTTGAAACCATTACTCTTTTTAATACAAGTTAAAAATATTCAATTTAGAATTTGCTCTTATGCTTGTGTTGTTCAATATTTCAACTTGGTCATCCATTTTAATGGAAGCATCTTTCAAGCACACTGAAGTCAAGAAGTAGGTTAGTAGCGAAAATGAATGAAAAGTGAAAAAAAGATATTAAACTCTAAACTCAGTAGCAGAAATACTATAAGGCAATTAATACCTGGACAATTTAAGTCATTAGATATGTAACTAGAATAATCTCTACTCAAGCTGAACTAGAAGCCCCAGCTAGGAAACCCATAGCATTAGCAAAGATTTATGTATCACTTCACAGTGCTTTTCAGCCCTTTCTAAATGGTTTTCACAATCAGCATATTGCCCTCAACAATCTGGGTCCTCATTTTACCCACCTCGGAAGGTTGGAAGGGTGAGTCAACCTTGAGCCTGGTGAGATTCCAACTGCCAAACAGCTGGCAATCGGTGATAAGCAGAAGTAGCCTGCAGTACTACATTCTAATCACTCCACCACCACAGCTCTTTGCATAAAAATAATGGCAATGAATCATGCCCTTTATCCATGCAGTAATGTTGACAGGCTTTATTACATAGATGGGAGCATAGATGGGGTGGAATATAGCCAGCACTCAAGATAGGATATTATTGACCATGATGTTTGAAGTTGATTCCTTGTTCAATCATTGCCAAAGTTGTATTTCCCTTAAAATCCAAAGGAACTTTCTTGTTACCAGTTGCATTCTCTCACTTCAGCTGTTGGCTGAGCATTATTTGAATGTTAATTTTGCACTCTTTCAGAAATAGTGTGATTGAAAGGTTACAGGTACAGGGAAGAAACTATGTCAGGCAAGAGCACATCTCTCCTACTTCACTCAGCATTTCACCTCATCTTAGAACCTGACACCTGCTCTTTGGATAACTAACAGGGTAGCTAATCTAAACTCATTCTACCCAGTAGTGGGATTAAAAAAAATTATATCCAGTTCTGTGGGCATGGCTTGGTGGGCATGGCTTGGTGGGTGTGGCAGGGTAAAAAGTAAATCCTCTTGGTGGGTATAGCAGGGTAAAAAGTAAAATCTCCATTCCCACACCACTCCAGGGGAAGGATACTGCAAAATCCCCATTCCCTCCCCACTCCTGGGAAAGGTTACTGCAAAATCCCATTCCTTCCCTACCCCATTAACCTGCTTTTCAGCTCAATTATCCTGTGCAGGGCAACAAAAGTAGACCCAGCTTATCAGCTAGGACTTGGGAGGCAGAGAATAGATGGGGGCGGTTCCAGTCAGAGGTGGTATTTGCTGGTTCTCCAAACTACTCAAAAATTCCACTACTGATTTTCCAGAAGTGGTCAGAACCTGCTGAATACCACCTCTGATTCCACCCCATATTAAATAGAGTGATTGATAGTAACACTTGGTGGAACAGAAACAAAATCAGCTATATATATATATACCAGCAATTCATTCCCTTAACAAGCAAGGAGCAGAGAGATTGTCATTACAGTGTAAAAATAAAATTTGTACTGGAGACAACCCAGTTTACGCCAGGCTCAAAGACTAGTGATTGTCACTTTAATTGAAAGAGCCCCTAGTATTCTCAGCTGAGGAGAAACAAGAAAGAAGAACACCTGGAAAAGACACAGATCAATGGGTTGTTTTGCTGATGGCAATAAATCCAAGGAAACTTCAGTTTCCAGAGCTTAACTAAACAGACCCTGCTATTCTGTTTTCATTGTCATGCTGATGACAGATGGTCATATTGATGAAAATATGTAGTTGCTTTGAAGGCCAGGTGAGCTAATATTCAATTGTACTCAACAGGAAATAGAGGAGAACAAGTCCAGTTGAGTTCAGAATTGTATATTTGGTTTTGTTTTTCTGAAATAAAAAATAGATCATACTTTGCCCCTGTAAAATCTAGGAGGATTGGCACGGTTTTTATTTACAAAAGCAAGTTTTCTAAAACTGCAAGAGACAGATGTATGCTCAAAAATTGTATATATTTAGAATTTTAAAACAAATCTAACAAGTTAACATTTTCTTCCTCTAGTGCTTTATTGGAAAATATTTTAATTTCTAAGCAAGTGATTAAAAACAGGAAAATATTCTGAAATTTTTGCGATGCGCCAGGGAACTGTAAACACCTGTTTCTCAGAAACTGTGCACTATTTTCTTTTTAATCATAATCATTGCCTATGTGCAAGCCCCAAATAGTTTTATATTAACAGGCTGTTCTGCCAAAACCCTGGATTCATACATTTTAATTTTATAGAATTTTCTTATTTATGTGACAACTTACTCATTTTTGTCCTTTACTGACATTGCAGGAACATGCTATTATGAAAGCAGAATTTGTACCATATCTATTGAATTGCCTTTTGTAATTTTTAAAGAGAGTGTATCAGGGTTTCTCATAAAACACTTCATAACTACAGCATTAAATGTCAGACTGTTTTTAGAGAACAACATTTAAGGCCATATGAGGTCTAAAATGCAAATATATCAAAATGTAATTGGGAGGTTGCTAAAATCATATTTTTCAGAATGGTGCAGATATTTTGTGTATTGCCTTTTGTTTCTTCTTTCAATATTTAGAAATGGTGGTATGTTTTCTTCAAACATTCTTTCCTTATGTAGATTTTGGACTAAATTGTAAAGAACTAAAAAAACCACATACAAATAACACAATTGGATGCAATAAGTCTTTGTGAAATGTGAACACTTCCCCTTTTCATGAAGTAGCAATTATCTATATTTTCAAAAGTGATGGTAACAGAATTAATATTGCCATCAAAGCACAGCCAAACTGAGGGCAGCGACATATTCTCCCTAGCGTCAGCACCTTAAGGCCCTGTCACACTGGCCGACGGATGCAAAACATTTGTAAAAAGGACACAGCGGACGAGAAAAATGTTAAAGAATGTTCCCATCCAGTTGTTATCCGCTCTCATACAGTGCCCTCAATTATGCATAACCAAGAGCGGACAACACGGAAAGGCGAACGGCAGGGGGAGGACCGAGCGTGGTGGATGGCAAAGCTCCGGTGGGTCCACCCTGAAGAGCCTAGATGCAATGGAAGGCAGAATGGTGAGTGGCTGGCACATCGCACAGGGTCATCTCCGGGGGACCAAGCACAAGACGGAACGCCACGTGAACTTGGAAATACACGCGGAGATGCCCGATGCCCGGATATGAAGGCGGATGCAGTCAGCTATGCGAGCTTCAGCAGAATGCCCCTAGCGCGTATGTCTCCGCGTAGCCTAAGGCACTTCTCATATGTTGCGATGCGCGCGGAGGGATGCATTTGGCGTCAGCCTACGTCGATATAACGGGAACAGTTCTCTCTCAAGTTGCCAGGTCGCCATTCGAGCGGATAAGATCTGCTTCCGAGACCAATCATCGCTTGCCTGCCTGCCTTCCTGCCTTCCTCGACTGCCTGCCTGCTGCCCTCGCCAGCCTGCCTGCTGACTTGCCTGCCTCGCCAGCCTGACCTCAGCCAGTCCAGCACCCCACACCCATGGGGGGAAGAAGGACAAGCCTCAGCCATCACTGCTATTAGCCAGCTCCTGGCAAGATGGAGAGCACTGGGCGCGACCCTCCCCCCTCTGCCCTACACTCCTGCTTCTGCTGCGTGGCTTCTCGCAGCCACGGGCTTGCTCTTCTGGGGCTGCGGGCTTCTGCAAGCTTTCTGCTGTCTGAGTACGGAGCGATAGATCGTCTGCTTATGGTCATGGCTGTTTCCTTCTCTCGTTGCATTACTTGCTGCTGCTGCTTCTGCCTCGGTGTGTCTTCTTACTCTCTGTCGCCGTTACTACTGTGATGTCTGTTTCTTTGGGGTGCTTGCTGCGTGGATGCCTTACTCTGCTGGAGTGCTCTCTCGTCTCTGGGTCCTGCTTGCGTGACACTGGTCCTGCTGATCCTGCTCATTGCTCCTGGTCCTGCTGGTGTGTGGTGCTGCTGGTGCTGGCTGGTCCAGTGCGGTCTGACGGTGTGATGTCTGGTGTGTCGGTGTGTGTGACTACACTGCGCGCAGGGGCTCCCTGGATTGGGGTGGGGCGGCGAGTGGATGGCGCTGCTCAGGTTGCTGTTGAGCGCGTGCGTTGGGCTTACTTACTGTTGAGCTGATTCCTTGGTCCTGCTGGGGCGCTGCTGGCTTCTATCTGCTGACTCGTCTGCCAGCCCTGCTGCTGCTGTGCCGCTGCGCTGGTTGGTCGGTGTGGAGGAGCAGGCTCCTTACAACCTGGAAGCCCTTCTGATGAGGGCCGATGTGGTCCCTGCAAAGGAGGAAGGAGGCCCAGACGCGAAGGAACGCGGAAGGAGGCCAATAACACAACACGAGGAGCAACATGAGGATGAGGTGCTTCGGGTGGCTGAGAGAGAATGAGTATCTATTGCGGAAAGGAATAGGCTCTATAGGGACACCAAAGGAAGCAGGCTGCTTGAGATAGAGGCGGTAGAGCTGCGGTACACTTTCGACGAGTGCCTTCTCGGCTCGGTGCGAAGACATGACACCTCGTACGGAAGCTCGCACCTCAAGAAATATGCCAGGCCGACGGTCAAGCTGACGCACAGAGAACTACGTCACATGGCAAGTGCCCAGCGTTCACTTGGAGGGTGAGATCCGCCACTCGAGGAGTAGCCCCTACTCACCACCATCTCTCTCAGGCAGCCTGCCTGAGAGCAGAATCTCTTGCCGGCAGAGAGGTCAGCTTCCTGTGTCCAGGCATGGTGTCTGTGGAGCGTGCCCACGACAGAGAACCCCCCGAAGCTGTACCTAACCATGCGGAGGGGTGACGAGGAACCCCCTGATGCAGTTGGGAGAAAGCGGCAGACGGACTTCCACCACTCAGTCCAATCCGCATTCCACCCAGCTGCCACCTCCACAGAAAGGCGAGCAGACGGCCAGACAGGAGGGATCAGCAAGCCTACATGTCCTGCTGGAGATAAGATGACACCATCAGGAGCAGCGTAGATCCTCTATCCTCCTTCTCCCCCCAGCTGGTACACACCGACTCCTCATCCTCCAACCGCAAGAACCCTTCCTCACCTATGTGAACCAGACCTCACGGACATGCCGGAACCCAGTACACAGGTGGTGAAGCGATAGTGGCATCACCAATCTGCTTCCAACCCTCCGATCCAGATGAACTGCTCCCACCCAGTCCAGGTCTGCCTCCTCCACCCCAGGTGAGTGTAACTCCAGTTCCAAGGCTTCCCACCAGGCCCTCACTTAGCAGCGGCTACGGAGCTACCAGGGCAGTCCTAGCAGCACAGGCAGAAGCCCTTCCCAGTCAGTCGCACAGGTTCATCGGATGACATCGTTGCCGCGGTTCCACTTGATTGCCACCGATGCCACCCACTCACTGGATTGCCACCCACGCAACAGATGCCACCATGTGCCACTGATGCCACCGATGCGAGTCCTCACCAGCTGCAGACAGACAGCCCACCTACACTGCTCCTTCCTTCCACCCCAACAGCCAAGCCGCTCCAGTGCATCTGTCTCAGTTCTGGGGTTGACAACCCCATGGCATGGCACAAGGAGCTCTCAACATCACGGGGCTATGGCCAGCGCTGTGTCTGAATGCTTCCCTCAACACACCATCCCTGACCTGTGTCCTCTTGGGGCCAGGCACCCCAGTGGCGCTTCAGACCAGCACTCCAGCAGCAGCCACCTCCACAGCCCTGGACCCCTTCACCCCTGAGAGACCTGCGCACACCTCCAAGTGACCAAAGAGGAGTGTCAGAGATTGGGTGGCTACCTGTTGACTTTAATTTGGACACTTGACTCTGGGTCATTTTTCTTTTACAGCTTGTTATTAATAAAGCGATTATCTTTGATTCACACACTTGCTTCATTTATTTTTTTCAATAAAGTCTTTTGCTGAAATCATTTTAGAAATTGCGTTTAAGCTTCTTGAATGCTTGTGAGATGCGTTAAGATAGCAGCTGCGGATGGGCAGAGGATACCTTGTTGATGGGGTAATAGCTGTGGGATTAGATAAACCTCCAGTGCAAGCCATCAGTGGGACTGTATTAGTCCACCCTCCCAGGCTGCCACACCTTTGGCCCTTCATCTATCAACATAGAAAGATGAGTGATCCATCTGACCACCTTTGCAACATAAACAAAACTATTTTATTAATGCCCTATTCATTCTAGGCCACCCAACATAACATGGCGCAATCTCATCAGTGTCGATAGAACAGGCTGAAGAAAGCATGCCATTAAGCATCTTCCATCCTGTTTGCCACTTCGCTGCTCCAGCTGGGGAGTGGCACAGTGTCTCAGGAGGTTGCGCTGCTTCTTCCTTCACGTGAGGCTCTGTTGGGGCCTTGCACCATCCTCAGTGTCTATCAGGTTTGCCCTTGCTCCATTCACCAGGCTCCATGTCCCATTGCCTTGTTGGAGGTCCATGAGCCTGTTCTGCAAGACTTGGTAGCGGGTGCACATGAGATTGTGCAGGATGCAGCAAGATTCTACGATCCTCCTCACGGTCTCTGGGCGATGCTGCATGGTGGTGAGAAGTACCTGGAACCTGTTGGCCAGGATGCCAAAGGCGTTCTCCACACCCGTCTGCCCTGGAAAGCCTGTAGTTGAAGATCTCTTCTTCACGTGTGAGGCATCTGGAGTTGTAGGGTTTCATGAGGTAGGTTCTGAGGGAGAAGGCGTCATCCACGATGAAGTAGGCACATCTTGCGTGTCGTTGGCAGGGGGTCTGGATCTGGGAAGCCCATGATGAGGTTGCATTCCAGCCCCTCCTTAAGGTCATTGGCGTGCTACCTGGCTATCTGAAGCTGACCCGTTGCCTGAAGCATCGATGTGCATGAACTTGTAGTCAGCATCGACCATGGCGAAGAGGGTGATGCTGAAGAGCCCTTGTAGTTGAATAAGTGGACCCCGACTTGGCTGGAGCTTTGCAGGCCACGTGCTTGCCATCTATGGCTCCAACGGTGTGGGGGAAGTTCCACTTCTGATTCGACTGCTCTGCAACTTTCTTCCAACCTTCTTCAGTGGAGGGGCACGGAGGAGCTCCTCCAGCTATTCTTCGATGATGGCCTGCACCACTTCTCTGACCACAATGCTGATGGTGTTGTGGGGCACACTCCAGCGTACTGCATGCTCCTGTACATGGTCCCTGAGGGCAGGTGGCGCAGAGTCAGTGCCACCTTGAGCCCAGGGTCCAGGCTGGGCCGGAAGTTGGTGCTCTGCTTGGTCAACTTGGTGTGTCAGCCGCTCCACAACTCATCAAACATGGCTGGAGGCATCCGCATAAGTTCTGGATAGCCGAGGGTCTTTGTTCTCTCAGTCCCCATCAGCTTGTTGATACAGTCCATACTCTCTCCTCTCCCGCTCCATCTTGGACCAGTCACTTCTTGGCCGCCTCCTTTTCTTTGCGCGTAGAACAGGTAGAAGGAGCCGTAAGATGGCTTCGCACTCGTTGCAGAACGATGGTGGCTACCAAAAGGAGTGTTGTGATACTATGGTGGACATGACTGGATGCTGTGGAAGAGCAAGATCCAGATGAAGGTGCGAGAGTCTGCACAGCAGGGGTGCTGGACTGAAAGTGAGATCCAGGTGAGTTGCTGCCCTTTTTATAGGCAATGTAGGTTTTTCCACTAGGTGTTCCTTTTGCATCCTTTAGGCATCCTCTAGACATCCTTAATATCCGAGATAGGTCCCTCTGCGAAAGCTTTTTCCGTTTTAAATGCTTTGTATATGAGCTGCATGTGCTTTCATCCTTCTCATCCGTGCTACTAACGCTGCACGTCCGTTCTGCATCCGTTCACTTCCTTCCTGTTCCGCTTTCCGCTGGAGAGGATTTGAGTTGCGCGGATCGCGCAGCGGTATGCCTAGCGGATGTAGCCGACGTGTAACGGATGGCGACTGATGCAGAACGGATGTTCCCCGTCTGCGTAGGGATGCAGAACGGATGCATGGATACATTTTCCGCTCAAAAAGTTTGAGCGACTCAAAACCTTCTGAGCGGATGGAACCTCAGTCGACGGATGCCTGAGAGATGGAGAGGAAGAAAAACGGAGCATCAGCGTGAGGACAGAATGGGTGCATCGCATCCAACCAATGAACAATGGATGGCAAGTGTTTCTCTCCGTTTTACATCCTCTTTCCATCCGTTGGTGCAGTGTGACATGGGCTTTAGTGAAGTCTTTAACTATTTATTGCAAACTGGTTAGATGATTGAAGTCTATGTATTTGTATTAGAATGGGATTTCTAGTTTCAGTAAGCACATGTTCTTGCTCAATATTCCTTTCAAAATTGCACAGTAGGTGATAAAACTGGATCTTTTAGCATTAATTCATTTAGTACATTTTGAATGAGGTCTATTATTCCTGGTTATAGTCTATATGTGGCATTATCATAAAGGCCAAAAGCAAAGAGCTATAATTTAATTTAGGTACTTTTAGTAAAACTCTACCCCAGCTGTAGGAAAAAGCCGTTAAATATTGCATAGCAATATTTATCCATCTATTGATACAATATGATATGATATACTTTAATTGATTAGTCAATTGACCATATCAAACATCAGCATCAGCCACAGTAAAATACAGTATAATGGGATAAGGTAAGATACACTGAACTGAGATAAAATAGCTATGGTGAAATAAAATAGAATAAAATACAGTAGATATGATTAAGATAAAAAGTAAAATAATATAAGGAAAAATAGAAGAAAACTTTACAAATTAAGTTGATTAACTGTATCAAATATATGCTGTAAAACTGATAAAACAGAAATAGATAAAAAGAAAACCAAACATCTATTATAAAGTTAATTCCAATTTGATCAATGTATTCCCATTCTCTTTGAAATAGCCTTTGAAATGAAGAACACAGACTTATTATTAATGATATGCAATTTAGTTCCCTGCAATAATTCTCCTAGGTGCCCCAATATTTTTTAGTTTTAAAATAAAGGTGTGAATAAGCAGTGGACTTTCTAAAGAGTACAATTTGCAGTCAATAAAAATCTGTCCAGTATCTTAAATTGCTGGTGTTCCACAAATGCACAATTTTTCTTCAGTTGGGACTGCATGAAACCTCCAATGTCTTACCATGGAGCCCAGTTGTTTGAAATGAGCTCTGGAAAAGTTCCTCTGAGATGTTGCAGCATGTAAGTTATAAAATACTTTTCTAACAGGGAAACTGATTTGTGCTGAACCAGCCATTTTAGAGACTTTGTCAACTATCCCAGCTTGATTGATTAGAAAAGAAAGACTCCTGGTCCATGATTAGCCAAAAGTATACTTTACTAAAGCTAATGGGATTACAGAAGAGGCAAAGCTGCATTTGAGATTTCCATGCACAAAAGATTCAGTTAAACTTTCCCTTATTCCTGGCCAACTCCCTGGTTATCAGGCAATGTCCAATTATGCGTTGAAAAATTGTTTGGGAAACAGTTCCTGTCTTTGCATGCTCGTTGACCTTGAGATGGCTGGTGCTTCCCATGGGATGGGACGGCTTGGTTTTGATTCCTCCCTGCATCCCTATCCTCACTGCTCCCTCCCCCCATTACTGATGTCACTCAGGCTGTTAACTTGTGATGCATAGCTTAGTAGAATGGTAGCCATGACAATCTTCTTGGCTAGCCACATCAATAACTTTTTATTTGAAAGTGCCCTTGGCCTTTAGATCTCATTGGACTGTGAACTGGATGGCGAATCCCTATCGAGAGATGACATTTGAAAGTTGGATGGCCTAGGCCTGAAATTGCTTGTTATATTATTGCTTTTTGAGGCACAGCTTGGGTATGGATAGTATCTTCATCTAGTCATTTTTGTTAGAAATAAATATTTATCTTAATCTATGTTTTGGGGTTAAATTATATACTCAATATAAATTATATACTCAATATTTCTTTCTTGTCTTAAACTTCCTTAGGCTTTCATTTGTTATAAATCCTGTTGTTTAATACATAAGAATCCTAAGACACATGGTAGTTGATGTTATGTCATGTGTGACATTTACTGCATTTGACTTGCTGGTGTTGTATATACTGAGCTTATAATGATGCAGCAACCTTAGATTCACAGCACATTAAATATACAGTTTACACTAATTTATGCTTTTGGATGACACATTCAGTTTGATATCTAAGGTGATATTGAGGCACAGACCATTTAATGGAAGCCTAAGTATTAATGCTGGACTGCAACATGACAGACAATGGCATCACATGCCTTCAGTTACTTTCTCCTGTGTCTTCTGCATAACTGAACACCATCTGTCATGAAGGCAGCTCAGTGGTACCGTATATATTCGCATATAAGCCGACTCTAAAACTCAATTTTTTTTAAATCAAATTAAGGGATTGGCTTATACATGCATAAATCTGATCTCACACAAACGAACTGACATGACGCCACTTCTCAGATCAAGCAATATCATTGATATTACCATTCAGTCATACATATAGCCATAAATTTGAGACTGCACTAAATAAAGTTAATTCTGACAAACTACAACTCAATTTCAATATTAATTTTAACTGTACCTCAAATNCTGTGATTGGTTTGTCATTCACATGACCGCTTTTGTGTTTGCGATCGTCACGTGCAACATCAGATTCTTTACATACCGAGTAATTAACTTAATATTGTTTCCAACACAAATGCTTTGATAATGAACCTTCATCAGTGCATTCATATTGATACTCTTTTGTTATTAGCCCAAACAACACACCATGGTATTTGGCTGTCGGCTTATATGTGAGTTTTTGCAAAATTCCTCATTTTGGAGCAGTTTTTTAAGGGTCGGCTTATACGCGAGATTGGCTTATATGCGAGTATATACGGTAAGTTAAAATAGTAAGCCAAAATCATTTCTGAAATGATTGGCAATATCTTTATACAACAATAAAAACGAAAGACTCAGGAAGGAGGCAAGATTATTGTAATATCTTGGAGAAAAATTCATCCAAATTATTGTTATATCCTGGGGGGAAAAAGGAGCTATAATTTTCATCAAGCTTTTACTAAAAAAAAATTAAAGGAACTTTTTACTGTGATTTTAATTGCCATTTTTCTGTTGCCTGAAAAGCTATTGTTCTATGCTGTATTGTATTCAGATACCATCACTACTGAATACGTAGAGGCACCCAGTTCTCTTCCGTATATCTGTGTTCATTGTTTCTTCTAAGACAAAGACTTTGGATGTGGGCATTTACAAGAAGATAACTTCTTCTTGGAACTTCTTTTGATTGGTTTTCATTAAACCCAGTGTTTCTTAGCCCTGGCAACATTATGAGGTGTGAACTTCAACTCCCAGAATTCTTCAGCCAGCAAACTCCACATCATCTTCACACATCTTAATGTTGCTGATCAAACAATACACAGAATGACTTTTTCACACAGTTTGTTCTGTGCTTCCAGACAGAATCATCTTGTGACAGCAAAGCACTGTTAAGTTGTGATAAATTGTGTGAATATGTATTTATATGTTAGTTATATATACTTCATGAATGGTGGAAGGCTTACACCTGTATTTTCATAGTGTTGAATTGATACATATGAAATTAGTCATGATCTTCCTATCATAAATTCAGATGTAGGAATGATTTCCTGTCACACATACCCCTACAATTTCTTGTAAGTTTCATCCATGTAATGGCAGCAAATAATTAAAAAAAAGGATCCCAGTCAAAAAGTCTCTCTTTTTGACATTACTATTGTAGCCAGTTACTCACTTGCAGTGCTCTTATCCATTCCAATGCCTTTCCATATATAGGAAAAATGTGAAAAATGTATCTGAGATATCAGGTTCACAAAGTTCTTCCAAATCTTCAAAGTCCATAGTTCTTTAGGCTGTAGCTGTTGTTTATAGTTTTATATGTAGCCATAGTATTATAGTATAATAGTCGGTATTCATGATAAGTTTTTAGAGGTCATTTTGGTGCATGATTCTTGCTCTCAACAAAGAAATTTCATAAGTTGGAGTCGGATTAGCATTTATTTGTTTTGATTCCTCATCACAGTAACTAGTACAACTACCACAATTGTCCTTGTTTAAATATGCAGGAGTATTTATTCCTGCATTTTCTTTTGTATAAAGTTCAGATACATTTTGAATTGGTATCCATAGACAAACAAATCCCTTTTGCTTCTATGGTTATTTTTGCAGATGAGTGTATGAGTCCTGTTGAGGTTAAAACAACCCAAAAATGTGGTTCTCCTCCCTTCTAGTTATGAAATTAACATTTCATTAATTTTCAGAGACTGTTGTGTAACTTTATATTTTTCATTAATGCTGCTTTTTGAAGACATGTTCTTTTGCTCTAACAGAACATATAATTTCATAAGAGACTGCAGCAATAAAATATTTTAATTATTAAGTATTATGTTCCTATGCATATCACATGTTCCTTTTATATTTTGCCCTAAAGTATGAAGCAATTCTTTTTTTTTAAAAAAAGAGATGACTTTACACAGATAGATTTGGGATATGTACTTATAATGCAAGTTATCTCTTTAAATGTAAAGTTGCACCTGATATGGTAATTCTTTTTGAATACAAAGTAATAGCATAGCTGCTTAGAAGATGTTTGTAAGGGCCATGAATACTGAATTACTTCTCAAAAACAACATATTAGAGCTTTAAGGCGCATATAGCTTTCCAAATTTAAATTGACTTCCATAATATGGGGCAAGGCTTTAGTCATTTCAGACTGCTGTGTATAGGATTTGTCTACATAAAACTTTGAACTTTGACTTCTAAAACAATCTTGTTTCTTTTTTCCGAACTATCATATTCCTATACTTTGATGAAATGTATAGTTGTTATAAGAATTTTTATTTAAACTTCTATTGCAATTGCTGGCATGAGACAATTATTTCTTTATTGTCTGCTTTTTAACTTTGCTTTTTGTACAAAACCTGGAAAATATCAACAACAAACCAAATATTGCGCTCCATTCCTTCCCAACCATGACAGAAAGTAGTTGACAACCTCCTGGGAAAGAGTAGTGGACAAGTATGAATAGTCATTAATTAAAGCTGAAAAGATGTCCATCTGTTGATGTGTCCAGAAATAAAATGAAAGTTTGATGCTGCAAAGATATTATCCCACTGGTGTGTGGAATTTCTGAGCCATGAACCATGGCAAGCTTCATATTGTTAAAGAAAAAATGTCAAGAAAGAACACTGACATTCTGGAAATCAGAAAATTGAAATGGATTGGAATGGGTCACTTCACATCAGAAGAGTGACATATTTCCTGTGGTGGAGAAAAAAGATATGAAACCATGATTATTAACAAAGTTGATAATACCAGCAAAGTTGGTATTAAAGTTAATGTCCAAATACAATTGTGCTCAAATAATAGAATGATCTCAATTTGAAACACAGGCAATAAATAAAGCAATATGACAACTCCATGATCCAACTACATATGCCAAATATTCAGAAGCTGAACAATTTTATGGCAACTAGGAAAGGAAGGGAAGAGAAGAGAAGAGAAGAGAAGAGAAGAGAAGAGAAGAGAAGAGAAGAGAAGAGAAGAGAAGAGAAGAGAAGGAAAGGAAATTAATTATGGAAGATCTGAATAATAAAGTCAGAAATAAAATAGTATGTGAGGTAACACAAATAAAACAAAGCAAGATAAAGACCAGTGATGGCTAACCTTTTTGGGCTCCTGTGCTAAAAATTATACACTTGCACGCTCGTGTGCCAACACCCAGAAGGCAATGAGCTTGCCCCCACACCCCCTGTGCATGTGCGCGCAACCCCCCTTACCTGCACTGCACCTCCCAGCTGATTTTCAGTCCATTTGAGGCCTTTTTCGGCTTTCCAGAGGCTTGAGGAGTTTTTGCAAGCTTTGCAGGCTGAAAAATGGGCCCATTTTGTCATTTCTGGTATTTCCAGAAACATAGGAAATGATGAAATAGGTCTATTTTTCAGCCTGCAAGGCTTTCTTCAAGCCTCTGGGAGGCTGAAAACCAGCTGTGAGGGAAGCACATGCACAGTGAGGTAAATTTGCTCGTGGCTCACATACCAGCACAAATGGCTCTGCATGCCACCTGTGGCATGCATGCCATACGTTTGCCAGATACAGATAACAGATTTCTAGCAAGAAAATAAATGTTTGTAGCCAATATCTTCTTCCAAAAATCTAAAAGTTGCTTCACCAAATGGACAAAACTGAAATCAAACTGGCCTCTAATTAGGAAAGAGAAGATGAAAAACTCTGCCTACCAGTAGTCAGCAGAAACAAAGCTTGGTGCAAATCATGGTTCATATCATAAACTCCTTGTAAATTTACAGTTTAAAATAAAACAAACAAAAGAATAATCAGGACAATGGCACAGCAATGTTTCATGTGAGTGTGTAATGAAGGTAAATAATATTTTAATGGATGAGATTTGATAAATCAGTATTTAAATACACAAAGAGAGAGACAATTTATTGGACAAAAAACCTCCATGAAGAGCATAGAGAATGCTTTACTGAATAATTGTAGTCTTTTATTTTCTATAGAGTAGCCATGATTGGTAGTATGAATGTTTAAAAAAAACATCTTTAATCATTGAATAAAATGTGTTTTGACACTGAAATTTCAAATTGTTAAAATATATATTTTACCTAACAGATGAATGAGTTCTATGTTTATCTTTTTTTGACTTAATGGTTCAAAGCTCACTTCTGCAACAAATGGAAGACAGGTAATATTGGATTAGAAATTCATTTACTTAGTAATTAAAGAATTTCTTAAAGAAGAATATGGTGATTGTGTATGTGTCTAAAGATTCCTAAGAAAGAGCAGACAAAATCATGAATTAGCTGGAGATTCAAAAAACTTTCAGAATGGACATGTGAGGAAAACAATCACAACTGATGAAATTTTCTTAGGAAAGAGGTTATTCATTCTGATAAGAAATCCTAATTCCATATGTATTTATCCTATAAAGTTCTATGCTTTATACATAGAATAATGACTATAAATTATAAATACTTGTATAACAATATGGATTTCATTTTCATGTCCTCGTCAATATGGATATTATTTTAATAACTGCTTTACTAACCTTTGCAAAATCTATCTTTAATACACTGTCACAGACAAATAGTCATTATTTATCTTTGCATCAGTATCTTTACCAAGGTAGCATGAAATTCTCCTCAAGAAAAGATAATTACAATATAATAGCAATAGCACTTATATACTGCTTCATAGTGCTTTATAGCCCTCTCTAAGCAGTTTACAGAGTCAGCATATTGCCCCCAACAATCTGGGTCCTCATTTTAATGATGTCAGAAGGATGGAAAGCTAAGTCCACATTGAGTCCATCAGCATCAAACTCCTGGCCGTAGGCAGAGTTAGCCTGCAATGCTGCATTTTAATCACCACATCACCATAACTCTAATTGATGAATTGGAACCACCAACTATTTTTGAACATGTAAATGTTGTTTGAAATTAAGATAGGAATAATTACTTTTTCCCCGACATAAACCATTCCACAGACCAGTGAAAGGATTAGATTTAATTTGTTTTCTTTATTGTGTCTGCAATGTCTTATCTATCAAGCATTCCAGCATGGTAATATTTGATGATGTTAAAAGCCAAAGAAAAATGGTGACTATTGATTCAATCTAATCCCCAAGAAAGATGTCCTATCCTTCTGACTATGATTATTTTCTATTTTCAAACAATAATAAAAGTCTCGGTTTAAAAGTTTTTGTGAATATAATGTTGCACTTTACCATATTAAATAATGCTGGATACAGCATTAAGTCAACCACATTAACAATGAAAGTAGCTTTATTTTGAAAGAAACTGGTTGCTATTTAATAATGTTTATAAACTACCCAGGTCTGATGGACACTGATTAATATCCTTAAAATGCAACAGATTTGGAGTAGCATATTGTACATTAAATGAAAATATCTAATACATCTATATCAGGAGGTATTTTTGGTTTTTCACTTGCAGTGCAAAGTTTCCAAACTTTTCATTAGCAGAGATAATGTGTGTGTGGATATGTTGCAAATCAGGATTAGCTGCTCCCCAGCAATGTGTGAATCATTAAAATTGGCTGAATTACTTTTCTAATTATTTAAAGCATCTTCTAATCAGGATTAAAAAACCATATCCATGCTCTGTTTTTTAATTACGAATTGATGCTTGGGGGCTTTACCTTGGCAGAAGTGCTACAGATAAATTTTCTTCACAAAATTATACATACTCAATGGCCCATCCATGATAACAAGATGTCATAGTTATTAATATTTTGGATTCTGGAAGAATCATTTCATATGCTGCGGTAGTGTTATGCTGCATGGGTTTATTGATGGGTGGCCTGAATAATTTTTGTCCCTTAAGTTAAAAGCAAGAAGTACAATATTTTCAGGAAAAGGAAAGAAAATACATTCACTGAAATTATAAACACAACATAGCACAAAAGGCAACTGAATAGCAGAGGACTGCAAAATATTTTACAGATAACAAATTTCTTTCTTATATCTATTTGTCTTTTAATTGAAGCAAGCACTTGTGAAAACCACTTCTATCTCACCTTGTATTTCTTTTAATTCAATGGAGCAATCAACCACACAGCTTCAGTCAACTTGGCACTATACAGATATTTTGGGATGACAATATTTGGGATGACAATAAAAATATTTAGGCAGTGTAGTCTAGAAACCAAGGTACAAAATAAGTATCCTGTTTCTCTGGGATCTTTAGTGCCAAGGATGTATCTGGATCCTTACTTATTATTAAAATCCTTTGGCTCTGAGAAGATTCTTCCAGGGCATGAATGACCTCTGTTTAAATTCCAATAACAAGTATTTTCTGATGCTCACCAAAAGGTTTAGTCCTATCTAAGGTTTAATATTTTGTGTTATGTATGGAAATTGGAAGACTCCAAATAGCTTAAACTGATTGGCCGAAAAGGCCGCTCTTGGATTGGGCAATTACGCACCAATCTGATTGGCCCGCCGGAAGGTGGGAATTCTAAAGAACTGTCATTGGCTGCAAGCAGCTGCTATAAGAAGGGCTGCCGCGGCTTTGGCAAATGTTCCGCTACAAGACACTATACTGTTTAATAAAGAGTTGTTTGTTGAGATACCAGTCTTGCGTACCTTATTGTCCAAACAGAACACTGGCGATGAGGATGGAATCGTCCTAGAAGAGCGAGACTAAAGCACGCGGCAACCAGAACCAAGCGACCAAGATGGCTGGTAATAATGCGCCGCCCACACCGTTCAACCCAGCCAAAGAAGATTGGGAGT
>BHFT01026568.1:0-11892 GCA_004320025.1 Laticauda laticaudata
GCAGTGAGTACAGAACGGAAGCATCGCGTTAACCAACGGATGGCAAGTGTTTCTCTTCGTTTTACATCCTCTTTGCATCTGTTGGTGCTGTGTGACAGGGGCTTTACTGAGGTTGGAAAGAAAGGAATATGACTGCTCTTAAAACTTTTTTTTCCTGTTTAATATGTCAGAAATGTGATACTTGCTTGTTAGTAGGACCTTAAATTCCATTAAAAAAGTCTGTTTTCCAACAAGTAAATCCTCAGACAAAGCTCTGATCAAGTTTTCATGCCAAATGTTAATTAATGGTTAGTGTGCTAGCTATACCACTCCATATTTTATTGTATTTTGGAGCTACATATGGAGAATCTTCATGATCAACATCTACATTAATTTATTACAGGTTTGGCAAACACTATGAAAAAGTATTTATTAAGGAATATAGTATTAAATTTTATCTATAGCTATAAAAATTGAACAATAAATATGGATGTATATGTGCTGATATAATCAATTTTCCATTCATTAAATGCATTTATTACATTCATTTTTCTAACAGGATATATTCAAGATGAATCAGGATAGCATTTCAGTTACTGGTTACCAAGCTGTTGGGATTCACAATGTCCCCAATGTAATGAAAATAAACCCAATTATATAAATATTATTTATACTTTATAGTGACCAATTGATCTAGAAATTTATTTTGCTATTGACATTCCCCAGTACAGTCCAAGCATGGTTCCTAATGTCTCAATATAACATAATCTATTTTCAGAGATTAGTTTTAATTAATGGGTTTCTTTATGAAAATAATCACATAACAGACATTGTTATAGAAAGTTAAGCTTAATATATAAAATTAAAGCTGTGATGGCATTTATATTCCTTTGTAATGGCAATTAGCAGAATTTTGCAACTCTCTAGAAATTACCTATTGACTAAACAAGTAAAAGGAGTAGGATAAAGTGTTTTTTTTTAAAAAAAAATCATGGCAGTTAGTTAATATAAGTATAATTAAGGCCTGGGCCAAATAAAAGACTCAGTGAAGAAAGACATGAACTTTTGATACAACTTCTTTCAGCAGATGGGACAGAGACTGAAAAAGCTGATGGAAATATTGTTACACATATGGTCAAGGTAAAGCAAGAGTTTTCCTGTGGTAAGGCAAAGAATGTTGGTAAGATAGGGAGATTCTGAACAATGTTTTCTAAACAATCCTAATTTGTAAACTTTGGGCTATAGGACTGTTAAACTCGCGGCCCATGTGCCAGATGCATTTTACGTTGGTCACACCCATGCCTAGTTTAGCGAAGGGAAAAAGTCATCACATGATGACACTATGACTACACGAATTTGACAACCCTCAGCTATAGCTGAATTCTTTCCATAAGCAAAAAAGAAAAAAAAATACTATTTCAATTATAACAAGGGTGTTTTAAAGTTAAATGAGAAAAATAGTGCTACAATGCTAGCAATAAAATACTAGTTTTAACGTTTCATAAATTGTTACCCTTTCATACCTGTAGCCTTGCAGGAAAACTTTGTTTTGGCATCACATAGTCGTATAGTTCCATTACAAGTCTTTTCATCACTACCATCTTCACAGTCCTTTTCTCCATCACAGCGCCAAAGCTCAGGAATGCAGTTTCCATCTGGGTAACATCGAAATGCTTTCCCACTGCATCTTCCAAGAGAAGCTATCTCTAACATTAAAAAATATAATACAGTATCAGTTAACAACATTTTTTTGATAATTCATATCATTTCAAATATTTTTCAATTGCTGCTTGGATACAGTCAAGGAAGCAGTACAGGGTATCATATTCTTCTTGTAAAGAGTCACATTTTATATAGAGAAAAGAAGAATCATACTATTCTAACTCATAACCATATTTTTACAATATGGACTCAGTTACACAAAATAGATTATTAAAATTGTCACTTCCATTTTAAGCAGGCTTCTGATTATTAATTACATATATCTCTATTCAATTCAATCATGTGAGCAGAGCCAATGAATACCTCAGGTTACATTAGGATTATGCTGGAGAAAAGTATATACATCTCCATTACAATGGATAAATTTATTTTATATATTGTTCATAGTTTTGCATCAGTGTGAATTTCATTGAAGAAATATAATTGGAACTGTTGAAAAGATACTGTGGTGATATCTATTTTAACCATCTGAACTATCCTATGAATTGTTCTTTGGCCAAAGAGACATTCACAGAATGAGAACATTTCTATGCAATAAGTGTAGAATAATTTGATTTTTTCCCCAATGACAAAATCACAAATAATGAGAAACAGAACCTTAGCCTATGTGAAAGAAAGAAAAAATAATAACTTTCCTGATAAAAGCAGCAAGACAAGACCACAGATATAGTGATATATCTTGATCAAATGTCAAATTGTAAATGTGTTCAATTTCCATTCTCAGAGTTTGTAGAAAAGATTTTAAAAATGCTGAAGTAGTCTAAAAATTTGACAGTCATAAATGTGAAAATCCATTGTAAAGATACATTTATTTTCATTGCAAATTGAAATTGTGTCCACAAAAGCAGAACCAACAATTGTTGCAAAGATCAAAGAACCAGTGAGTACACCAATTTTGGGGAAACTTTCCAGACAAGAACAATAGGTGATCACACATATAATCTGTCATTAATAAATGTAGAACTTAAGTAATACCTCTTTTAAGGAATTTTCCTTCAATAACATTTGGAGGATCATCCATCCAATCCTGATGTGGTCCAAAGCTTGAAATATTATTCATTTCTCTCTTTTACGCATATGGTACATTTCCATTTAAAATGAAAAAAAGAGATGTAAATAATTCTCTCCTAGGTATCTAACATTATAGACAGGGGTGTAATTCAACCGGGGAAACAACCGGTTCGTTGAGTGCACATTTTGCACGCGCACAGAAGGTTTGCTACTGACCTTTTCCTGCAATCCTGCGATCTCTCTGTGTGTTAAACAGCTGACGCATGGCAATCCGCTGTGCTGCATGAAGCAGCTGAGCTTGAAAACCAGGAAATAAAGGCCAGAATAGTGCCGGGGCAGGTGGGTGGACCCAATAGCTGATTGTTGGAGCGAACCACTTCACTCACAGATGGTCCTCAGAACTACCAGTTCACCCCAACTGTGCTGAACTAATAGAATCCCACCCCTGATTATACAGTATGTTGAATTGTATGAAAGTATTTATTAAAACATTTTTAAGAGTTGTAAAACTGTTCCAAACAAGATGTGCGTGGCAGTTTAACATCATGTAAAAATAATGGTGGATAAATAGTTATTTTTGTGGATAAATAACTATTGATGAACAATTTATGTTTTTTTAATAGGATCTAAAGAGACATTCAATTGATATTAAAAATATCACTATGAGAGAAAGCTACAATGCAAAAGTGTGTTATATTTTAAGCCTACATAGAGTTTTTTCCTACATAAAACACAATGGGAAAATATCTCTGGCTGTCAGGCGGAGCTCCATTCAAAATCCAGGAAAGAAATACTTAAACTCTTTAGTTTAGAGAAAAGATATCTTTTACTTACTGAAAGTGAAGTGGTAGCAACCAAAAGAATGATTTGAATTTGAAAAATTAGGCGGCAATCACACATAAGAAAGTGATGGATAATGTTCCCCCCAATAGTTCCAAATGACACTTCAATTAGAAGTTGTGGATATGATCATCGGTGGGGCTATCTTCAGGTGATGATGAGGCGTCTGTCGTTGACTTGGCATATTTTGATAAGGGTTGCAGTTGCGCAGAGAGAAGAAAGCTAAGCGAGAAATAGAAACTAACTCTAGTTTATGTCCCCCTCGCGCATTTATACAAACAGATGAATTGTAATGCAGTCACTTCCAACTTCATTCCTACCCTCCAGGCTCCCCGACGCCGTGTTAACTTATGGCAGTCGAAAAGATGCAAAGAATAGAGAAGATCTTTGAAGGCTGACATTCGGTCTCTAGAAAAAAGGCAATCATCAGTTTCTAGAAGAGAAAGAGGAGAAAATATAAGACATGATTAATCATTAAACAATTACAATAACATACACTCCTAGGCTTTATAGGATATTGGAACGAAATGCTTTGAAAACTTAGGGGCTTTAACGTCGGTTTCGTTTAACACCAGTTCGGCTTGTGAAGAAGGGTAATTGTTTCGAGCTGCAAGATACTGGAGTCGACCCGTTCCATTTGGGGAGTCCAGAATTTTCTTTAACTTGCAAATGTTGTTCGCCTTCAATAGTAATTGTATGGAGGGTCAGCCTGGATGGATTTAGTAGAAGTATGTTCAGGTTTTAGCAACTAACATGGAAAACGGATGAATTTGTCGAGAGTTTTTTGGGTGTTTAGCTGGACTGTTAGGATTTATATCGTTACTTGTGAATGGACTAACGTACTTTAAGCGCACCAAGACATACTTTGACTTTTGAGTGGTTGCAGGTATACATGGTGGACAAGGAAGAAGCTTTGTCCGCACACTTTTATAATTACTTTCTGGGGAAGATCTTTCTTGTCTGCAAAATTTCTTATGAGCTTGATGGGGCTCATCTAATCTTTGCTGTGATTAAGCTGACGCAGTTAAGTTGAGTTGGAGTTATCCATTCCTACGCAACTGGGATGTTGGTTTTTCACGAGGAAGTTCAGATTATGGGAACGATTTTGTCGAGCTCATTTTAAATGGAGTAAATCGTTATCGGCTGTATAGGAGGTTGTTATAGTGCCACTTCGGCAAATGGTAATATTCGGACCAGTTTATTTGTTTGATTAATTTATGTAACATCTGAGATGTTGATTCTAAACTGCCGTTAGTCTCTCACAGGCCATTGGGTTTGGGGCGGTGGTGGGCGGAGCTTACCCTGGGCAGAGCTATTTAACTTTCAGTGACTCTTTCCAAATTTGAAGGTAATTGGACCTTGTCAGAGATTATGCATGTCCGGGACGCGCATGTAACTTATAGATATGTGATATAACTTTAGCCCAGCGTCTTAGCGAGGGATCCTTGATACAAGGTTGCAATGTACTTGTTTGGAAAACAAATCAGTCTACCACAGATGACCGTGTTTCACCACTTTCGGGTAATTCTATACTATAAAAGTGCATAGAGATTTTCGCTTTCCAGAGAGCCGTTGGTCTAGCTACATTTTGTAGCAATCTACTGGCATATACCAGGAGGTCTCTTTGACCAAAGCACAAACTGGGACAGCTATGTACATAAGTTTCAATGTCCTTCTTTAAAGTAGGTCCGCAGATTGCGCTTAACCAGATGTAAGGTCTTTCACATCTGAAGGGGTGGCAGCTGCTTTAGAATCATGAGCTGTTGCAGTATTTGGCTCGCTCGTTACCTGTGGCACATATAACTTTGCCCGCCAGGGCAGACATACTCTAAATCGTATGTCACTTGAATGAGGCCAGGAACGATTCGTACGTTTTTAAAAGCTTCTTTTAATTGTTCGGATTAGGTTTCGATAAACGCGAATCTCTTTGTTCTTCCTTTGAGTCTGATCACTGGGGTGGGCTAGCAAGATGTTTGGTGAGACAATTGGGCTTTTATCAACTCTGGCACTGCTTTATATTTGGAGGTAGTCTAGAGAGAGCTCCGCCATGAAATTCTTCCCGTGGAATGTTCTTCAAATGAGAAAATTGGAATCTTGAAGTTGGGCGCGCGAATTGATTTAGGGGACAGCTTCAGGGGTTTATAAGGCTTCAGATTCTTATGATAGTCATACCGCTCAAATGGTGTTTTGCCTCTTCAGGAAATGTCTCCAGGTCAGCAAAGGCCAACGAACTGCAAAAGCTTCTTTCTCCAGAAACAGGCCATCTTTCTCTGTTTCAGACAGCTTTACGGAGGTGGGTAGCAGCAAGGCTGTAAAGTCCTTTCTCATTGATTTGAAGTAATACGCTCATAGCGCAACAATGACTTGATCGTTGAATCAAGAAAGGAGTTGTCCATATCCCCAGGTGTTTCAGACACTGGTTTGCAGAAACAGTCATTTTAGTTTTCAAAAGCGGCTTGGCACTCCTGGACATCCAGCGGCTTTCTGGCTTTGGGCTTTACCTCCTTTTTTGTTTTCAAAGAGATTTGTGATGGGCATTGCTATTTTAGGCAAACGTCGGGGATGAATTGGCCGATTAAAAATTTTGCAAACTCCAAAAAGCTTTGAAAGTTTTTTCCTGGTGCGTGAGTGGGACGGCCACTCCAGAACTGGCAGCACCTTCTCTGGATCATCTCTATGGCTTTCAGATGAAATGCGATATCCAAATAGTCAATTTTGTCTTGATGGAATTCACTACTTTGCATGTAGCTAAACTTAGCGGCACACAGTTTCTGTAAAAACGACCAACTAACTTCACATGTTCATCTTTAGGTTCTCGCGTGTAGATAAGGATATTCTCAAGATAACAGAATCCCTTGTTAAAATATTCATGTAACACTTGATTAGGATCATTTGCATGAATAAAGCTGGGCCTGTAACCAAAGGAAGAAGTTGAATTTGGAAGCAGACAATTCACACAGTTGATGGAAGCGTTAAAAGCGGTCTTCACTCTCCTTCCTTAATTCGAATCTGGATAGTAATGCTTCTCTGCAAATCCAACTCTTGTGAAGATACTTTTCCTTCGTAAATGGGCTCAATGCTTACTCAAGGAAGGGGGTACAAGTTTTCACAGAAACAGGCGTTCAAATTTTGTAATCCACCAACCACGCGTTTGGAACCATCTTTCTTTTTCACGGACAACACTGAGGGCCGCTACCAGGGCCTAGCAGGTTGAATGAACACGTTTCAAATTTTTATCAATAAACAAATTTAGGTCTTCAATTCCAGTGGGGTCATTGAGTACAACTTTGGTTTCAGGAGTTCACCCACGGCAAATCTCAATAGACAGTCCCGTTGGCCGGTGAGGCGGAAGCTCATCCGAGGCTTTCTATCTGAACACCTTCTTTTAAATCCCATACTCTTTGGAATTTTCTCACTATCTTTCACGGGCTCAGTCCTGTGGAGCTATTTCAATTAGGTCTCAGGACTTCAGTGGGATATGGCGCCTTCCCGGTTGTGCTTGGTGCATATGTGCAGCACCTTTCTTTCTCCTCAGTTAACCTGGGGTTCCATTTCCGGAGCCAGGGCAATCAGTATTAATGGTTGCTCATCCAGGGACAACTATAACGCAGGGTCTCATATGCTCTCATGATTATTTTCTATAGGTTCATGCCAAATGGAGCGGGGGAACCTCCAGCTACTGATCAGTCTAGTTGGCAACAGGAATGGGCCTCTCAAGGTTTTAGCTTTAAGCCATTTTCTTCATACTTCTGTGTTTGATTATTACATCTTGTGCCACCCAGAATCTACAGGGTGCATCTCACCATTCGAACCCTGACTGGGTATCCCTCAACTTAACCTGGAATTGTCATAGGGCGCACGCTTGACTTCCAGGAAGTCATTTCCGAGTCAGAATTCTCCTCTCAGGGGTCATCTGGGGCTTCTGATTCTCTCCTGCGGGAGGGGTGACCTCTCTTGTTCTCTTTGACATTAGTGCTGTTTTGCGGAGGCTTCGTGGGGACTTTTCAGGTTTCTTTCCTTCTTTGGCGCCTTTGGCTGCAACTTGACTCTGCAGTCCACAGCCCGTGACATTCTTCCCGCATCGAAAGCAAGGCTGAGGGGTTGGGGTTTTGCTGCACTCCTCCTTCTGAGTTTAGGAGCCTCTTTGAGGGCGTGGGGGGGGGGAAACTCTTGCATCCACGCCTACCTGCGCCATTTACTTCGATTAAATGCAATTTCCACTTCTTCTGCCACAGTACGACATCTGAAAATATTGGGGTTCTTCTAGCAGTGCTTCTGGTAACACATCTTCATTTATAAACCAATCTTTAAAAACAGTTCTATCAGGAGGCTTCTTTGGGGCCGCTCGAAATGGCCTGCTAACTGTCTAAATTCTTGGGAGGGGGGGGGGGGGGGGGGGGGGGGGGGGGGGGGGGGGGTGTAATAACGCCACAGATCCGCCTGTTTAAGGTTTTCATGCCGTCATTCAGGGGCCCCCTTGCCCTCCGCAGTGGGTGCTAACGTGGCCCAGTGCAGCCATAAATAGGTTAAATTCAGCAACTTGAGGAGCATTATCATTATGCAGTCACCATCCATTGCGCTATCACCTCAAGAGCCAGGTAATCCACTCACTTTGGCTGGCTTCTGAGGGAAAATCTCCCATTATCCTGCATCTGGCTCAACAACTTGAGCTAGGAAAAATCAGGTCTTGGGATCCCGTCGTAATTTTATTCTATGGAGGCTAGCTAAGGAGCTCTACGCTTCTAGGAAATCATACCTCCCGCTGAAGGCCCCGGGGTGCTGGCTGGATTTCGGTTGTTTCTGGGAGAGGGAGCTGCCTCTGCTTCTTCTGGATGGGGCTATTCCCCTTCATACCTTTGCTGGAAGCTTGAGGTTGTTAAAGGCCTTCAATTCAGGAGTCTCCTGGCTTGATGCAGCAAGAGTTCCTCTTCCTTCTGCTTGCAAGCTCTATTTTCCACGCCGCAGGTAGTTGTGACCGGGGGTTGGGGTGTCCTTCTCCGGATCTTTCGACCAACTCCCACTGACATCTGGGCTTGCACAGCTGGTCTCTTCAGACTGAGCTCTGCTAGTGATTGGGCTTCCCTGCACAGCAAGGAATCTTGCCCTCAATGGTCCAGATCTCTGTCACTATTTGAAGATGCCCATGAATCAGCACTCAGAAAATTAATTAGGATGTATTCTGACTTCTCGGCGTGGGACTAGTGTTCCCATGAGTTCTAGATATGTAATTGCGCGCTAATTCTCAGTTCAAAATCAGGAAAAGCAATACTAGCTCTTTAGTTTAGAGAAAAGATATCTTTTCCTGAAAGTGAAGTGGTAGCAACCAAAGAATTATGATCTGAGAATTAGGCGGCGCAATTCAATATAGAAAGTGATGGAAAATGGTTCCCACCCATAGTTCTCAAATGACACTTCCAATTAGAAGTTGTGGAATATGATCATGTGGCTATCTTCCAGGTTGATGATGAGGCTCGAGTCCGTTGACTTGGCAATATTTTGATTAAAGGGTTGGCAGTTTGCGCAGAGAGAAGAAGAGCTAGCAGAAATAGAACTAAACATCTAGTTTAGTGCTCCGCCTCCCATTTATACACAGGATGAATGTAACAACCTACACGCTCACTTCCCCAACTTATTCCTGACTCCCCCCCCCCCATTACTTATGGCAGTCGAAAAGATGCAAAGCAATAGCAGAAGATCTTGAAGGCTGACACTGGCTCTACACTACAATAATAGAAAAAGTGATTTCATTTCAATTAAAGGATTTTCATTTTTGAAAACTTTCAACTATTGGAAATTGTTGCAGATACATATTAGCCTCAATGAAACAGAATCTACTGAATTAGGACTGCATTGCATTGTGCAGTGACTGTTACATTTCTGAACTGAAAAAGCAAAATAATTACTGAAATCTATTTATGCGTATTAGAGTATAAATGGAACTGAAAATAATAAAGCTTACAGTACTTCCCAGCAAGAACACACAAAATTGTATTTTTTTTCTAAAGCAATTGATTATTGGAAATTACAGAATGGATTTGGAAATCTCTCTGTTTGTGTGAGCCTAGGAAACAATCAAAACAAAAATAAGTTGGTGCAGTACTGTAGAAGAACCCGCAAATTTAAAAAAAAACTGAATCTAGTTAGAACAAAGAATCCAGTAAAAATCCTTTAATTCACCCCAAGTGGGTGAACGGCTGTTCGTAAACAGCTTGGAATAGGGCCAACTTTTGCATTAATCCTCTCCTGGAATGTGAATCTGAAAAAAAAAATATGCAAATCTATCTGTCCCACATTTCTCAGAGCAATTACATATCCCCAAAAATATTTAAAGGGAGAACAGCCCGTACCAGCCCATACAGAAGAAAACAATGTGCACCTACCCTGATTAGACCCTTCCTCCCTCCCTCCCTCCTCTCTCTCTCTCTCCCCCCCCTCTTTCTTTCTCTCTCTTTTTTCCTCTCTTTCTCTCTCTGTCCAAGAGAAAAGGCGATGGAAAGGAAGAGGGAGAGAGAAAGATAGAAACAGAATTAGTTCACAAGGAGAACATGTTACTCTGTAACACAGAAAAATACAGATGCCTCCTATATGGGCACTGGTGGGATGAATTTTAGAAACTGCAATGTATACTTTGTCTCTTATTAATATTTTGTACATATGTAAGTATTACAAGTTACTGAAAACATTTTGAAGTTCCTTTCAATGTAAACAATGTCATTCAAAAAATTAACAAAAGTGCCTAAGCGTCAAATACTACTGACTGCAAGAAGAGGAAGAGACTTCTGAGTTTTTTCAAAGGTTGCACTTATTCCTATGAATCATAAATATATTATTTTTCAATAAAAGTGTTGAAAAGTATTAAGCAGGACAAAATGCTCATTTATCAGATTTCAGAATGCTGAGACTATTGTTGAAATATATCTGATAACTTATCTGGCAAGAAAAGTATGATTAAATTTTTTTTTCAATGTTTCACTCTTTTTCATAATTCATCGTTTCCTTGAACAAATTATAGCAAATAAAGACTGTAGCAAATACTAGTTGGAATCATCATCAGTACAGTGACTGCTATATAAAATATGCAGTTTGTTGTTTTTTTATAGACTGACAACTCATTCTATTACCTAGTCCTAGGCTATCCCTGAATATGTACATTCCATTCAAGCAGACTGAAAGGAACTATATTGTAGTGTACTGATATGAACTGAATTCTTCACCTTGCCTCTAAGACTGCAGCATAATGTTTTTGCCCTTTGTCAGCAATATTTAAAATACTGTAGTATAATTTTTAATATAATATTCTTTTCCTCTGCTTCTTATTCAATAATAAATGTTCAAATTACAAACAGCATCTTTGAAACTTTGCACTGCTATATTGCTTTAGTGAACTAAAGCAAAGTCATAATAAAATCAGGACTAGTTCAAATGATTTATCTGCATTCCCTGCATCTTAATGCACAGTACAAAAATATTTCCCTCTCCCAGACAGTAAAATACAATATCTAATTTTAAAACAAAAAGCTACCATCGTGCTTCCCTTTTATCACTACCAAAAACCAGCTGCTTTTAGTGTATTGCTCATGCACTTTACATTACAACTAAAGAGCAAAAAAATTTTTTTACTATGATCAAAGGTTATTTCTTAAAAGATATTCCCTGATGTGTTTTATATATGTATGCCACATGCACAGACAGAGACCCAGACCTAGACACAAAGACACCCGCACACACAAAGATACATATACCTACCTACACCATTTATTGCTATATACATATTTATACAATTGCCAAAATTCAATAGGAATAAAATCTTATATGAATCATCTTACTCAGTTAAAATCATGATCCTGACTATTATTTCATTTGATAAAGGTAAGCATTTTACTGGAAGTTGGGAAGGAAATATAAAACACTGACCTTTGGTGCAATTTGGTTTAGTTTCATCACTGAAGTCTCCACAGTCATTGTCTCCATCACAAGTCCAGTGACCTGGAATGCATCGGCCAGTAGAGCACCTGAACTGGTTGTCAAAACATGAATGAAGACAGTCCAGTTCATCAGTCCCATCACCACAGTCATTATCTGTAAAAATGTGTGAGTATTTTATTTATTTTTTTATTTTATTTTATTTGGTTTGCCAATTGCTTACAAGATAATATGTATAAGTAAAAACATATTGATGAATACATGGATACATATAAGAAAAATAAAAGAAACAATAGGACAGGGATGGGAGGCACATTGGTGAGCTTATGCGTGCCCCCTATAGACCTCTTAGAAAAGGGGTGAGGTCAATAGTAGAAAGTCTAAGGTTAAAGTTTTTGGGGTTTGGGGAAGAAACCA
>BHFT01026570.1:0-23515 GCA_004320025.1 Laticauda laticaudata
ATATAATCTCATTCATCTGCTAGTTACCATAAGAAGGAGAAGAAAGATCAAAATATCATATATCTCTCTCTTCACTTTTCATTTGCCTGGCGTTCCATATATCTTGGAACGACATCAGATGTATCTTTTTCCAAAATTGAAATTCCAGGATATCTTGGATGTTGCTTCTCATCCTGGTCAGCCAAAACTTTCACTTCTCAGCTTTCTCCTGCACATTCTTTTCTGGATGAAAGCTTCTTTGTGGCGGCCATTTCTGACTGCCGTTCTACCGCTTTCAGAAAAGGGAGTTAAGCCAGCTGAGGAGGGTTGTGTGACTCCCCCCAACCCCTGGTAGGTCTCCCCTGTCTTCATCTACCTCTATGGGGTAGCTGTAGCCCCGAAGCCGGTTGACTTGGGGCACTCCAGCGGCAAGCGCAGCAGAAACCACGCATGATCGCGGATTCCTGCCACCGCTGAGCCTTGCAAACCGGAAGTCCTCCCTGCCCCTGATTATTAAATAAGAAAAACATCAAAGCTCCAATTGTGAACAAACAATAACTTTCCTATTGCATTAGAAAAACAGTCATGTATACACTGTGTACACAATACACAAATGAAATCACAGATCATATAGACATGGAATATCTTGAATGAGTTTGGATTTTTGTAGGGAGAGGATACTGAGAATGTCCTCTCCTATCCTGTCAAATACAGGCAAAAGAGTGAAAAATCTCCTTAAATGTCCAGTGTATTTCAAATACATACAAGGAGAGAATTAACCTGGAAATAAGGAGAAACTTTCTGACAGTGAGACCAATCAACCAGCTTTCCTTCAAAAGTTGTGGGAGTGCCATCACTTGAGACTTTCAAGAAGAGATTGGACTGCCATTGTCAGAAATGGTATAGGGTCTTCTGCTTGGGTGGAGGGTTGGACAAGATGACCTATAAGGTCCCTTCCAACTCTGATTATCTATTATCTGTTTATCTAAACCAGGGGTCTCCAAACCTGACAACTGTAAGACTTGTGGACTTCAACTCCCAGAATTCCCCAGACAGCATATAATGTTAACAGATAGGACTCAGATGAACACTAGTGTCTGTTACTTTCAGTAAAACTTACAGGCCTGTTGACCCTGAAGCCAATTTTACTGGGTCTAATTGATTGTTTTATATAAATAAGCAGATTCAGATGTAACTTTAGTGGAAAAAAGGATATGTTGCTGGATCTATCTTAGCCTGATCATTTGTTTCTGTAAATGCTAAAAATTATTATCATTTAAATGTTAAAGTATGGCCACCAGTTTAATAAAACTTTAAAACTACATATTCAAGTTTCTGAATATGTAAAAATGATATGGACAAAACACATTTTTGAAATTAGCACTTAAATTATATTTCTCCCCTTATCAATTTCAGAAAATGCTGATGCTATTAATTGAGTCATTCTGAACTTCCTCTTCTTAGTACCATTGTAGATAGCTTGGTTGCATTTGCTGATCCTTAATGTCCTTCTGATATGGTCCCATGATTGAAAATCAAGCACAGAAGAACAAAGGATATGGAAGACCACAAGGGACTATTTGTGATGTGGTTTTGTACTGGAGTATGGAAATCGTGACTCTCATCATTCCGGTTAAACACATCTTATTACCAATACTCATTAAGGGATTTATAAAGAGTATAGCTCTTTGAAACTATAATAGTTAAGTAAATAGGTTAGATGATGACGGGAGTCACTTTTGCAGTAAAATATGCATGGAAAGATATATATATATATATATATATAGAGAGAGAAAGAATGAAGNTCACTTTTGCAGTAAAATATGCATGGAAAGATATATATATATATATAGAGAGAGAGAGAGAAAGAATGAAGCAATTTACAGTGGAGAGTGTTCTGGATTAAAAATAAAATATTTATTAAAAATTACATTTAGATAAAACAATAAATATCTGTTCTAGTTGCATTCTAAATAAAATAATAAACCTTTATGCCATGTGATTTGCTGGACTACATGGTATCTTATCCATTACTAAATGGAAGTTTGTAAGAACGAGAAGCAAGAACTGAATAGCCTAGAGAATATAAACCTAATCAATTAGAGCAGGGGTGTCAAATTCATGTCATCACAGTGCTGTCACCTGATGTATCAAAACTGTTTCCCTTTTGCTAAACTGGGCATGGGTGTGGCCAGCATGTGATGCATCTGACCCATGGGCTGGGAGGTTGACAGCCCTGAATTAGAGGCATGCTAAGCAATGTCAAAGAGAGAATATAAAGAAAGATAGATAGAAATATAAAGAAATATATATATATATATATTTTATATAAAAATATAAAGAAAGAGAGAATATAAAGAAATATAAAGAAATTAAAGAATATAATATAATTTATATTATATTCTTTTATATAAAGAATATAAAGAGAAGACTCACTAACCAATCTTTGGCTACAAACTTTGAATCAATAGGATGAGAGAATGCAACAAATGATGCATGCAGAAATAGATCTTCAAACATCTTTTGATTTGAATATATGTAGCTGAGGGTTGAATTGTGGAGTCCTTGGTGCTCTCTGACCTTGGTTGTTTTCCTGAAGATGTTTCATTATCCCATTAAGTAACATCATCAATGCATTACCTAGTTAAGTAATGAAGCATCTGCAAGCAAACAATTAGGCTCAGCACCAAGGACTCCACTTCTCATTTGTTTATGCCTGGATTGAAAGCTTCTATCATTTTTCCCAAGTTGTTGGAACTGATAGCTGTGAAGTAGCTTGGTGATGTCACCTGCCATTATTTCTTTTGTCAATGAAGTGCCCCTACATCTCTTAAGTAGTTGTATTTTATGTATGTATTAATGTGTTTCCCTTCTGTGATTGGGAAAGCAGAATGCAATTCATGTCACTTTCTTGTCTGCTGTTGGCTTTGGTTTCTTATTTTCAAAAACCATCAACAGCTAGTATAGCCTGGTCATCAAAGGAGAGAGCAGCTACTGGTTGTTCTAATCCAACTAAAGCTCTTAAAATGTCTAGTAAACTCAGTCTTTTCTGTCCTTGGCCCAGCTTGCAACCATACAACTTACTAGTACAGAGTTACTGACTGGAGGTTATTTTGGTTGCAGAATGCATCTCTTTTCTGTGCTTTTAATTGATGTATGAGTTTTCTTTGCCAGGACTTTAACTTTTCTGCATAATATTATGGCTACTGCTCCAATACCTGACTTTGTTATAGTTTTAAGGAAATTCAAGGGAGGAAATCCACGACATCCATCCCTCCAAGTGGCCACTCAAATGTAGAAGAAGCATCTGGGCAGTGCTTGTAAAAACGAGTCTATCAACAAATATGTCCTTTGCATTACCTAACTGATCATTTCCCTGACACAGTCTTTTCATAAATTAAATATACAATATAGATATTATCAAAATACAAAGATGCCACAGTTAACTTGGCTTATTCAGATTTTAGTGGTTCTGTATAAAACTTCACCAAACAGAAAAATTATATGTAGAAAAAATGTCTCATGATTTTACAAAAAGCATGGATAAACACACAAAAGTATTGGTATTGTACAATGTGTAGAAGCATTGTCTATAAATATGACCATTCATATTTTGATCCTCGGTATTAACACAACTATATACATAATTAATTTCCCAGACATTATCCTTAGGTTTCTGCTTACTGTAAGTATGTTGAAATTACAGCAAGTTTGTCTAGTGCCACCCACCAGCAACTTCCGGTGTCTGGAACAAGGTTTTTCACACTTTGATTGCTGTGCTTTTGGGTTATTCTGGCTCAGAAATTCTCTGCTTTATGGGCCACAACTGTGTGTTGATTCTGACAGACATAAGTCATCGTGTCCAGTAGTCTGTCTGCTTATATAAGTTATGAAGGCTTGGTTTCCTGGGGAGCAATGTTGGGAGAGCCTTCAGTAAAATATATACTAGATTGAAAAAAATGCAATTATATATGAATATAGTCATGTAATGGACAAATGCAGGGGTGGGATTCTACCAGTTTGCACCTATTCTCTAGAACCGGTTGTTAACATTCTAAGCAGTTCAGAGAACCAGTTATTAGAAGAAATTACTGGCCTAATCCTGTAAGGAAGGCAGAAAGGAAACATTCTGGTGTTGCTTATAGAAGCTGCCTCTCTGTTAACCCTTATTACATTCCTGGCAGGACTAGACTTCCTGACTCTGGAACTTTGAGTTTTTTTTCCCCTCCTTTGCTGGTACTTTGCTTGTGTGGAATGACCATTTACAGTTACAATGGCATTGAAAAAAGTGACTTATGACCATTTTTCACACTTATAACTGTTGCAGAATCCCACAGTCAGGAAAGGCCAGGCAAAGAGATGCATGCCTCGATGTGAGTGATGTTGAGTTGGTCGCACCCAACCAATCACATGACCACCAAGCCATGTCCACCCAGTCACATGACCACCAAGCCATGCCCACCACCTAAGCCATGCCCACAGAACCAGTTGTTAAAAATGTTGAATCACACCCCTGGACAAATACAAACATAGTTGCACCAATAGAGAAATACATATGGTAGTAAAATTGTCTTATGTGAGCAAGCATTACATAACAATATAAGATGATGCAAATGAGGAATGGAAAACTCTTGAAAATCAAAATCATTTTTGAATTGCAGAATTTGGCTCAGAAAACTATATTACAATATTTTATTGGAATCTGTGGGGAGCTTATTGCCTAAATGAAAAGGGTTTTTTAATGTGCACATTTGGGGAGTATTAAGAATATTTATGTTTTATTTCTGCTCCCTTACTATCAACATATTAATGTTGTTATATTTTTATGAGTTTCATGAAAAGATTTCTAAGAGAGAGAGAAAAAAATGATCTCTTTATAATAAATTTATATTAATGAATGGAAATCTAAAAGGCAATTTTGGTGAGGAATACAGAAAAGAAGATTTGAAGGAGCTTTAATTTGATCTAAAGTCATTCTCCACAAATAAAACTGAATCGTTCATAAGGGGAAAAAACAAAACAAAGCTAAAATGCATATTAAGGCAATAGGCAAGTGAAGATTTGCAAAATAGCCAAATATATTTCAAGATATTCTGCTAAATCTTTGTTCGATAAAATAGCTAAAATTGGGACTGAAAGGGATGGAGTGAAAAGGAGGAGGAGATGGAGAAAGGAAAAAATACAGCTGCAGCTGGTTAATTGGATTTCCATTTTAAGAGGAGTGCTGAAGAAGTCCAAAGTCTTACTAATTAGGTCCTATCAACCAAAATGCACCAAGAATTTTCCAAAAGCCTGCTGGAAAGCACAAGTAAACAATTAATTGTTTTATCTCCTAGCTAAGTTTGCGTATTGAATTCAGCCAAAACACATAGCTGGAGGTGGAAGAAGGTGGTTAATGAAAGAGATTTTAATTACTCTCCAGTAGAATGGATACTGGGAACCTACACTAGTTTGATTCTGGGGTCCAATCCAACACAATCTATTTCTCCAGGACTGCAAAACATGGTGTCATGTCAGCTGTAGTAAAAAAAAAACTATCGTCAATTATATGAAACACTAGGGCAATGCTGTATTTTGGAGTCTTTAAAAAAAAAAATTCTTGACTCTCAATAGGTATGTGAGAGTGTGAACAAAGCACACCTCTCCAACTTTTTAAATGTTTTTTTTGTTTGGGTTTGGCAGTGGGTGTCAAAGGCAGGGCTGAATCACCTTTTTGGAACAGAAATACACACAGGTCTTGGACGTTTCAAACCATCTCCGAAGCTCTGCATGAAAGGTTCCATTACATACATCATGTTGTATTTTTTCTCATTTGATTTTACTTTCCTGTACGTTTTTAAATTTTGCTGGTTATTTACCAAATAAACATTATTGGTAACGATCTCGTGTTGGGCAAAACACAAAAGAGAGACAAAGTAAGTAAATTTTAGATTAACAAACAATAATTAAATCAGATAAGAGAGGGATAGGGCTTCCTAGGTCCCTCCCTACATTGTTAGTCTGTTATTCTTAAGGGTCAGACTTAAGTCTTTGACTTTGGGAAGAGGTGACTCAATATGATATCTACCTTCTCCTCATCATTCTTCAGGGCTGTTGGCAGAATCTTGGCATACAAGATTGAAACCTCAAAATTTGGCTAGATGAATCATATGGGGTTCTAAGTCAGATTTATTTTCAGAAAAGTATAATTGAAGATAGAGGAGAGAAATGGTACAAAAGTTAACTGTCTAAACTGGCCTGTTAAAAAAGTTCCAATTAACAATAAAAAAAAACCAGAAAGTCCAGTTGCTGTCAGGGTTCCAACGATTTCCCTAATTAAATCATGAGCCTCAAGCCAAGCTTCAAAAGAATTCAAAAGATTTATTAGGAGCAACATGTCCAGCACTAACCCATATGAAGCCAACTCTGAGACACTGAAAAAATATCTTTGGAACAACCATGACCTGGAGGACTCCATAGACCCCATAGCTGTGCACTTTGGGATGAACACCCTACAAATGGTGTGGGAGTATCAATAGTGCAATTCAAAAATTTTTACCACTGGTTCTGTGGGCGTGGTGGGCTTGGTGGGCGTGGCAGGAGAACGATACTGTAAAATCTCCAGTCAGAGGTGGTATTTGCCGGTTCTCCAAACTACTCAAAATTTCTGCTACTGGTTCTCCAGAACTGGTCAGAACCTGCTGAATACCACCTCTGGGAAGTATGAATGGATTTCCAGAAAAAAATGCAGACTGAAGGAATCATTTGCACTTCAATTTGAGATGCAGGCAAGCCAGACTCCTCCCCAACAGCTGCGGCTGTCTTCAACAGAGAAGGAACAGAGGGCAGGAAACAAGATGATTACTCAGGTGACCCTGATGACACAAATAAACCTCCAAGTGGCTTCAACGACTCTCTAAAAAGAATGCAAATGACCAGTATCTACAAGGAATATTAATCCTTCCATTCCCCACCTTCCAGTCAGGGCTGAAGAAGTTTCTTGGATAAGAAACAAAATGTCTTCAAAGAAAAAACAAGAAAGTCCAGTTGCCTCTTAAAAAAAGCATCCTTGGGACAACCATAACCTAGATGATTGAGAATCTCCATTGTCCAATTATCAGGTTAGTGAATCTTCCAAAAAAGCTGAAATACCTAAGCTGGTAACCAATCTCTCATGGACAAAAAGATTTTCAAATATTGAGGAAAATGAAGAATATAATTCATTCAAATTAAAGTACTTTGGAAACACTATATTCAAGGCAGTTTAGCTGACCAAGGAAACAAAGCTTGTTGATGTGGATGGAAACATAAAGTGGCTTTATGGGTTTAATACTTTCATGCTTAATACTTTTCTACCCGCTGCCCACAACATGTGCACTCAACTTTGTCATTTTACTCAAAGGCGGAGAAGCGTTTGAAGCCTGAAATTCATTATCCCTTCACAAAGGATATATCGGGCACACACGCAAAACCTCTTACCTGCACATGTGCATTATTGAGCATAAATATGAACCAAATTAATTTCCAAGGGCAAATGATTTTATAAGACATGCCATGTTTTATTAAAGACCGTATTGCATCCCTGCACAGCAAGAATAGGTCTATTAACATCAAACGTCCAGAACCACATGGATTAAATTAGGCCTCTCTTCATCCTACAGTTTCAAATGTCATAAAGTGCTATGTGTGGTTATATCATGTGTTTTTGATCTTAAAAAGGCCCAGTTGATGACTTCCCAAACACTTGTACTGTTCGGAGTCTTTGCCAGACTGTAACCACGGCACTTTCAGCTCTCCCATTAATGTGTCACAATATAGTTATGCTGTGCTCTCTTTCTCTCTCTCTGCACATTTTACTTTCCAAGAGCCAAATATTTGTGGTGTGTTTGTGAGTGGTTTAACTGTGTAAGTGCCTCGTTGTGTCTGGCAAAAAGGAGGGAAGCAACTGTGTGGCTTTTAAAACGGAAGCAATTGTCAATCAGTGAGGGTGTGGGTGGGGGAAGTATGGCCAGAGTTTAACTGAATGGTGCTACAGAGCCAGGCCGAGCATTTATGAGTGGGCAGCAGAAGCTAGAAGAGACCCTTTCAAAAGAAGTGCTAGTTGGATCTGCCTGAGGCACATAATTGGCTTCTGTTGGTTTTTCTTCTCTTTCTTTGAGGCAACAATGACTGGTGGAAATTGTGGGTGGTATGGAAGGAACTTTTTCAAAATCCTTCCAAAGATTCTTCTGTACCATGTTGAACCCAGCCCCAACAGTGTGTCATAGCTTTTTGGAAATGAATGGTTGTCTGGACAAAGAAAGCCTTTGTTACATAAGAAGTAACACCCAGATTTAAGTAAGTCACATTGAAAGGGCTTTTTTCTTTAAAAAATATGCATATAGGATGTTTGAGATTGCCATTGCATCTAGAGTGTGTGACCTGTGGTTGCAGTCACGAAAAAAATAATTAACATAAGATTAAAAAAAAATGCTTCATATTCTAATTCCCACATTGCATTATCTATTTTACCATCTGTACCATTGTGATTGTTAAAGTTCCTTTCTTCTGGGTACTCAAATTCAAACTATTTTTTTTAGATTTTAAAATATGAAATCTCTTTCATGTTTGAAATATTAGATCGCATCTATATAATTTAAATTCAGCATCTTTTTCTTTATTGTCCCTAATATTGGTTTATAATTAATTTAATTTATAATTTATAATTAAGTTAATTGAATGCACCAATTATCACATTAAACCAGAAGAAAACCTTCTATGCACAAATTCCACCTGCGCTTCTCTACAATTTTATAAACAACAAACTAAAACACTCAAGGTCCATCCCACCCCTGAAAGGACCTAATGGTAAAGACTGCAATGACGACACTATTAAAGCCAGACTCTTTAACACATTCTTTGGCTCAGTATTTGTAAACAGTAATGGATCATGCCCAGTATTTCTTAGTCGAACCACAGACAACTACAATGATCGACAGAAGACATTTTACAGAAGACAATGTTGAAAAAGCACTATGAAATCTAAAACCATCTCTATCTCTTGGATGGGACAGAATATGTGCCTACTTCTTTAAAAGCTATCCACTGCCCTAGCCAAACCTCTAAGCATAATCTTTGAAAAATCTTTCAGGACCAGCTCCTTGCCAAAACTATGGTCACAAGCCACAGTCATCCCATCTTCAAAAAGGGAGACCGTTCCACAGCCATAGTTGAAAAATAGAGACCAATCTTCTTTATGCCTGGTCTCACCCTTGTAAAGTCAGGAATCATTAATTAACTCAAATCCCATCAAAGTCCCTCCACTTAGAACACAAACAACCTAGCTCTTAATATAACAATTTGGTTTTAGGAAAAAAAATACTATCTGTAATCTGCAAGCTCTTACAACTGCAAAAACAATATAGGAGACTACAACACCGATCAGGGCAATGAGGACAATAGAATGCAAATTATATAGACTTCTGTAAAGTTCTCCTTTTTTTCGAATTCAGTGGTACAATAGACTCTAAAAAGCTACTCCCTAAAAACGAAAATACTTACAGTATCGTCTGGACACCGCATAATCTGGATAGAAGCATTCCGTTAACAAAATGGGCAATGGGAACATCCTCTCAAAGTTTCGTACCGTACAGTGAGGTAGTCCGCCAAGGGCATGTGGTTTCATGAGGACACACTCTCTATCCATACTCTATCATAAATGACCTCTGTGATCATATTAAAAGAGTCAACTGCGCAATGTCTCTTATGCTGATGATGGTACAAAGTATTCCAAGCACCTCACACGACAATAACTGCTATCACTTCAAAAAGATCTGCTCACTATGTTATCAGATGGCCAACAAACAAATAGTGCAACTTTCAATATCTACACAAATAAATGCTCTGCTTACACTATTTGGCAAAAAAAAAAAATCACCAAAATAAAATCAAGCTAAATAGAATACTATAAAACTAATGATATACTCTCAAGAGACCTTGTGATGATCCACTCGAATGACTGAGCTCATAATGACACCTTAGTGCAGTAGAGCCCACACTGTAACTCACATTCGCAAAAAAGGGCATTAAGAGTTTGTTAACACATCCTTATGTAGCTGTTTCCTCTCTGGTAATATCGATCTTGGCAATAATCTCAAGAAGTATATCAAAACATTTTGCTGTACGACCAATACTTGAAACTAGTCATAGCTGGAACCCAACATTACGTATCTGAAATTATTAACACAGTTGAGTAAACTCCAGAACTGATTTCTCACAAGAAATGAAGTTTCTTCACTCCGCTAGCCGTTGCAGAAGTACCTTATGACACCAGACTTGAAATTCTAGACCTAGAAAACCTAGAATCCTTTAATCTGCTTTTCAAGTCCGATCTAAGTATAGTAAGTATTAAAATCATATATGCAATGTCCTACCATGTCAATGAATAACTTCAGCTTTCAGCTTCAACCATAACAACACAAGAGCAAACAGTAGATACAAACTCAAGGTTAATCGCACCAAACTTGATTGCAGAAAATACGACTTCAGCAACCGAGTGGTCAATATCTGGAATACTCTACCTGACTCTGTCGTTTCTTCCCCAAACCCCAAAAACTTTCACCTTAGACTGTCTACTATTGACCTCGCCCTTTTCCTAAAAGGTCTGTAGGGGGCGTGCATACCAACGTGCCTACCGTCCCTGTCCTATTTTTCTTTTATATTTTTTTATTTTTCTTATATATATTCATGTATTCATAACTGTTTTTACTAATACCTATTATCTTGTAAGCAATTGACAAATAAAAATAAATAAATAAAATAAATACATTTTAAAAAAATGACTTGTACAGTAGTCTGCATTACTTGCACCGATTGCATTTGTGCCTCACAATTGCTGTTAACAAAACTGTAGTGAGGCCTTAAAATATATATACATGAAGAAAACACATCAACTATTTTGCAGATGCACAAAATAACAAAACATGAGATTTAAACTGTAAGCAGACTGAAATTGTACCAAGGCACCCAACAATTTGGTTTCTTTTCCTTTTTTTGGCCATCTACTGTATTAATTTTAAAAGTGCCGTCAAAGGGAAAATAAAGATGACGACAACAAGCACAGAAAGTAATCAAAAGGGGATTTACAAACAAAAAGTTAGCTAGAAAAGTTTCAAAATGACTTTTCATGAAAGTTTCAAAGAAGCCACAGATAATAGAACTGTGGATTGTGAGGACCTTCCCATATACTGTGTTTATGGGTTTCATGTTGTAATATGTGAGTTTCCACTGTTTTATTTAAAAACAATTAAAATGGCCATCTTATTAGCTGTTGCTTCTGTGCCTAAGATGTGGGACGTGGGTTAGATCCCATGGAAAGCTTTGCTATTCTTGACTTTGCATCAATTGCTGTATCTGTATTTTAAACAAACTGATAATGTGCGGCTGCAAATCACTCCAGTTAACTAAGAGGCTATGTTGGAATTTTGAATTTCAAAACTCTTGGATCCATTGAGCTTATTGCATTTAACCCTGTCAGCACAGTAGCCATTTCCAAAACCTTAATGAGGAAACTGGGTCTGAGCCTCTCCTGTCAAAGATAAATACCAATTATGGGCCTCTCTCTCTCTCTCTCTCCCTCTCCCTCTCTCTCTCTCTCTCTCTCTCTCNTCTCTCTCTCTCTCTCTCTCTCCCTCCCCCCCTCCCTCTCTCTCCCTCCCTCCCTCCCTCGCATTTTGATTTTCTGCTCATAGAAATCCATTTCATCCTTGTGCAAAGGGGGCTGGTTTAGCAGCCATGAATTTTCTCTGTGCTCTTTCAGAACTTCCCATTTTCTTTGTTTTCTCGCTGTATCATTAAAGAGTCAATTAGCAACTGGATTAATAGACTAGACATCCTAAGAAAAGACTTTAGCAGCATTGCCGTCAAGTGAATAAAAGATCATTTACCCAGCTGAATGCTGACAGACACACATTGACCTTGAGGTGTAGATTGAAGATAAGCAGTAAAATAATTAATTTGGCTCCTCTACAACTGAGAGGAGTTGATGGGAGGGGAAAAAAAGGGATTAATTCTTGAAAGAAAAGCTTAAGTGCTGGACTAATAAAAGGCAAGTGCCTTCAAAAGATTTGATTTAATTGCAAGACTTTTATGTGTCCTCCAGCAATATCTTCTGATTTAGGATCCATTGGCAGCTCAAGAATTCTTCAACACTTGTTGATTTAAAAAAAAAATTGTATCAGTGCTTAAATATTCAGTTTGGCTTCTGGGCAGGAGTGGTTTGAACCAAGATGACCTCTGATAATGGACTGAGTCATGTTCCTGGTTATTTTTTCCTTTTAAATATTCCTTTCAAATAGGGGATATATGGGAATCCATTATTAGAAATTATCAAAATTTTCAGAGATGATTGATTGATCATTATCTTTGTTTCCATTATTTTATGACATTGAAAGATATATTTTGTTAGCACCACTTAATTAATCAAATCAAACCTTCACTACAGTCAAAGACCACCAGTATATCTAATCCAAGAACTGATCTTGAGACATTTTGAATCTAAATCATTTTTGAATCTCTTTGATCCTAGTCACAAATTCTTGGGCTATACAGATGGTCCTTGACTTACAGCAGTTCATTTAGTGACTGTTCAAAGTAACAACCATCCTGATAAAAGTGACTTACGGCTATTTTTCACAGTTATGACCGTTGCAGCATCCCCATGACCACATGATCAAAACTCAGACACTTGGCAACTGGTTCATATTGATGACCTTTGCTTGGGGGTCATATTATCCCCTTTTGCAACCTTCTGACAAGCAAAGTCAATGGGGGAAACCAGATTCCCTTAACTATCATGTTACTAACTCTTACCAACTGCAGTGGTTCACTTAACAACAGTGGCAAGGAAGTTCATAAAATGAGGCAAAATTCACTTAACAAATGTTTTATTTAGCAACAGAAATTTTGGGTTCAATTGTGATCGTAAATCAAGGAGTACCTGTGTAGCAAATTGATTTTTGAAGACCTGTAGAACCTGGTCCGTTTCAAAGCCAAGGGGGATTGACCAAAATGAGAGCATTAGATGATTTTGAACTATAGTGCAAGGAGAGAATGATTTAACTCTGTTTCCCAGAACCTTGTTATGAATAAAAGGGTTTTTTTTAACTAAATTGCTGTTTAGCCGACATTGCACTTATGTAAAAAATATGTGTATAAGGTTAAATCTGTATCCATGTCTAAAACCCATATTCCATTTCTGAATAAATAATGGAAATAAATCTCAGTCAAGATTATGGTAATAGCCCAAGTGAGAAGAATTTAATCCTTCCCCTTCTTCTACTGTGGCCTTCATAAAATCCACCTTTTTCTGAAAAAGCCATTTGTTTCCAGAAAGCATCAGTTTCTCTTCCTCTCTTTTAATATTTCTACATCTCTGATCTGGTTAACATGATTGAACATCTGATTCACACACTGCAGAAGTGAAATTACTATCCACTGCAACTGAGGATCGGATAGTTTCATTATGCACACAAAATATGGCAGGATTTTGTTCAGGAATTATGTGGTTTTGGTTACTGAAAGTAACAAGCAGAAGATTCATTAATGCTTTTAACGATGGGACACTTACAGTAAAATGGGATAGGTTGAGGTTGGGGTTATGTTACACAAATACATTTTATCTGCAATTTTTATATAAGGCATTTATATGTATTTTTTCATACATTAGATCTAAATCCTGTGGGTTTTTTTTTTTTTTTTTAGACTNGGTTTTTTTTTTTTTTTTTGAGACTCAAGGTAGTTTGGAAAAAGCTCCCAACTTCCAGCAAAAACAAACTTGTGAGGAAGGCTGAGCTGCATCAGACTCCCTTCTCTAATGCCACTAAGAGGACACACCTTTTTAACCTATCTATATTTTCTGAAAGTTGGTTTACATAAAATGCATGGTGGTCTCACTGGGAATAGCGTGGGGCATGGCCAGGTGATCTGTAATTTGGCCAGCCTATCTGACAGGGCTACAAATGGATTTATAGACAATGTTAATAGAAGACATTTTGAGTTGCCAAAGCCACTTCAGTATCAAAGTATAGTGCTACAACAAAAAATATTCTTAACCTTTGAGATGTTATGTTAATATAATTGGCAGCTAGGGAGGTAGGAGGAATTTTATACTGATTTGCTCAGAACAGCTGGAGGGGGAAAAATGGTGAGATAACATGGTTGTAGGGCTGGTAGGCACTGTGGAAGGTGAGAGCTATGCCAAAGGTTCAACCACCCTGGACAGGTCTCATTAGAGGAGCTCGATGAAGTGTCTTTCCCATAAACAATGTGGTGAGATGTAACTTATAGATACCTACATCCAGCTGGTCATCACCCAGTTCAGCAAAGGCTCCTGGACATCTAAGGACAAGTGGCATACAAGATTCATGACTTTTGGCTGAGCAACCAAAACTATTGGAAGAAAAGTTGCTTACCCATTGCAACTATACAAAGGCTGGAAACAAAGAAGCAATGATTTGGTATTACAAATCAAATCCAACAAGAAAAGGATATCCGAAAATAATGTACCAGTTGTGGAAAAAGCAGCATCCAAAATCAGAAGTAATAGGCTAGCATATCAATGTTGATTTATAATGTGAAAAAATGCATTTACAGAAGTAGAATTGGAAGAAGTGCAAAGGTCTATCCAAATTTTAAAAACCTGAAATCTTGCCAAAAGTAGCTCAGACAGTAGAGAGAAACAGGAGGGGGGGGGGAATTGGTAGTAGAAGTCAGCATCTCCACTGAACCATTTTCACTTTGAAATAAGGGACCCAGTGAAGGAAATACCATCAAGGCAATCAACACTTGGGCAATTCTAGCCATTAGATATATATCTGGAATAATGGACTGTATTTAAGTTGAAAATTAATGAGTATGAATCATATCCTTCATATACGCATTGATGGTGATAGACTCTATCTACAGTGCATTGATTCCCATGTTGTATCTGCATTACTTTTCCTACAAAAGTCAGCTTACCTGTCATTTTTCTAAATTGATTGACATCAGTGGCACATTTTAAAAAAAGTTGTGCTTAAAAGGGAAGACAGAAGTATGAAGTATATATTAAAACTACCCGTGTGCATAAGAACATTTTTATTAATCATGTACTTAGAAAACATAACAGCTATTTAAGAAGTATGACACTGTAATACTGTTCTTAATGCTTCATAAATATTTTGGCACAATTATCTAGCATTTAAAAGGACATCGAATATTTGACTGGATCTCAATGAAGTCTAGTGTTAAGCATATTTCATACAATTTAACTTTTCACTCTTTGAATTCTTTCTCAGTCTGGGACTAAAGGCTTGTTGAAAGTGCTTTCATCACATTATTACTGCGGTGCTGGGGCATAAAACATTAATTGTGCAATAGCACTATAAATTATTTAAAAGTGAACCTTCCTATCCCCCAAATTTGGAAAAAAAAACCTTTCAATGAATACTGAATGATGGCAGTGTATCCAAGACCAAGGGAGAGAGAGGAAGCTTCGGGATTGAATATCTCACCAACTAAAATTGACTTTGCCAGCATGAGTCTTAGGAACCATACTGGCCAAACTAAGCAAAATCAGCCTATTAACATTGAAAGAGACCTTCGAGTGGATCACAAAATAGCACCACATTCATTCTACCTCTCAAAAGATTATCACAGCAGTTGCTGTAACTATAGTGTGGTTTGGTGGTTGTGCTTGCTCTGCACTTGAACGCACAGCAGGGTGTCCAAAGAACTCCTGGCCATCATGGTTTTTACAAACCAAATTATACTGTGTTCCCATCACCTCTATAACATCAGGCCAAATTCAGTAAAGAAAACCCTACAGACAAGAGAGTGGAGTACCTGGAATGATGAGGAAAAAGGTCTGAATGCATTATTGCTTCTTGTCACTTCAAGTTTCTTAGGTCTTATCCATTTTTGGTGAGGGAGTAAAGGTCTGTGATGAAACTTCAATTGAATTCCTGATATCCTGTGCTCGGATATTCCAGTAAGAATTTTCGTGGCAGTACAGTATTTGTTTCTGAATTACTGAGGCATTCAGAGGAGCTTACATTATACTGGTGACTGTAGATGAAATGTGAAAAGACCTCAAGATAATTGGAAAGGAAAGGTATATTGTTGAGTATCTTGCACAGTCCTACTTAGGGCAACCACTAGTCATGGAGGCATCTCCATCATATCCATGCTATCATCTGAAGTGGCTTTGCTATTACTGCAAAAGATTTTCCCCCATCCCCACCTTCATGTCAGGAGTCCAGTGCTCCCAAGAATAGGTTTCCAAGCTTTTGCTTTATGATTAGAGTTGCTGGCTCCTGGTGATGCCCACTCCAGAGGTGGTATTCAGCAGGTCCTGGCCAGTTCTTGAGAACTGGTAGCAGAAATTTTGAGTAGTTCAGAAAACTAGCAAATACCACCTCTGACCGGCCCCGCTCCCAATCTATTCTCTGCCTCCCAAGTCACAGCTGATTGGCTGGTCATAAAAAAACAAACAGAACCTTCACTGCATCCTTGTGGCTGCAATCTCAACTTTTTTGTACGACGCCCTGCAGTTACCTTTGGAGAAATAGACTCATATTGTACTGTTTATAACTACTTATGGCAGCCATTTTGTGACTAGGCAAGACCTATGACTTCCTCTCAATATTTTGAATGCACTGACTGGTCTCTGAAGATTGCCTACCCTGGATTAGCCTTGTATTTCTTTTATGTGTCATACATTATGATTTTTTTTAAATATGACCCATCATTTTAAATATTCAGCAGTGACAGAACCATTGAGGGCTATGTGAAAAGAAAATTAATTCGTTATATTATCTCTTTGTCCATGTGAATTTAATTAGTAAAATAGTTTTATTCTTATTTTTGGTAACCATCATAAGTTATTCAAAATCTGAAAATATTTTACATATTAAGGGCAAGAGGGGGAAACGTAATTCTCATTAGAAACATTTTATTAATGTCCAGTGTCTTCAGACAGTGGCATTCTGGGAAAAAGAATCATGAATTAATCCATCACATCAACTAGTACACCAACTTTAATAAATCTTACTTTAACAGGTTACACTCTGTTTTTTCAGACTGCATTATTTGGGCAGGACAGATCTACTGAAAATAAAATGAAGTCTAATGATTAAGGCATCAAGTTAGAAAGCAGGAGACTATGAGTGCTACTGTAATTCTGCCTTAGCCATGAAAGCCAGTTGGGTGATCTGGACCAATCACTCCCTCAAGCCCAACCTGCCTCACATAGTTGTTGTTATGGGGAAAATAGGAGAGGAAGATGTGCTGGATATTGACTCAGGTGAGGGAATAGAAGTGGAACTCATCAAATTTATAGATCACACTAAGCTGACAGGAATAGCCAACACCCCAGAAGATAAACTCAGAAGTCAAAAAGATCTTGACAGATTGGAACAATGGGTGTTATCCAACAACATGAAATTTAATGTAGAAAAAATGCAAGTATTTACACTTAGGCAGGAAAACCAAAGTTACAAGCATAGATTAGGCAAAACCTGGCTCAAAAACAGTAACTGTGAGAGTGGATGATCACCTAACCATGACCCAGCAGTGTGCAGCCACTACCAAAACAGCCAATACAATCCTTGGTTGTAGAAACAGAGGCATAGAATCAAATTTACATGAAGTATTACTGCTGCTTTATAAATCCTTTATAAGACCACACCTGGAATACTGCATCCAGTTTTGGTTACCACATTACAAAAAAAGACATTGAGACTTTGGAAAAAGTGCAGAGAAGAGAAACTAATATGATTAAAGGCCTGGAGACTAAAACATATGAAGAATGGTTGCAGGAATTGGGTTTGGCTGGTCTAAACAAAAGAAGGACTGGGTGGGGGGGGGCACATGATAACAATATTCCAATATTACAGGGGCTGCCACAAAGAAGAAGTCAATATATTTTCCAAAGCACCAGAGGGCAGGACAAGAAACAATGAATGGAAACTAATCAAGGAGAGAAACAATCTGGAATTAAGGAGAAACTTCCTAACAGTGAGAACAATTTACCAGTAGAACAGCTTGCCTTCCTAAGTTATGGGTGCTTCATCATTGGAGGTTTTTAAGAAGACACTGAAAATACACCTGTCTGAAATAGTAGAGGGTCTTCTGCTAGAGCAGGGGGTTGAATTAGAAGACCTACAAAATCCCTTCCAGCTCTATTCTGATTGATTGATATCTTCATCACATTAAATTATTTGTAACTTAATGGGATATAAGGTGGGATATAAATAAGTAAACAATAAATAGATCCAGATGTCTTTATTTTCTTAATCCTTTGTTAGATCATGTCCCATAGTGGCACTTAGCACTGTTTTGCTCAGATAATGATTTTATCAAGAAAGAATGCCAGCAAAATGAATTCCTTCAAACAGAATGGTAAGGACTGTTTTATTTAGGACGAAAGATCTAAGTCATTTTCCAGTTCTGGATAAATATGCTCTGTGAGCAGTTTCCTTTGATCTGATCTGAGGCCAATGTGGTTGATTTACTTGCAGTCACTGCTAGCTCAGGGCCATTGCTCATTCCAAGCCTTGAAAAGAACTGTGGTATAACGTGCTAATTGTCGAAAGAGTAAATGAAACTGCAGTGTTCAGGTTAAATGGGAATTAAGGTAATAAGTGGGATATCAAAGTTATTTAATTATGACAGTGAGTTATTAAACTGTAGTAAATCACAAATGAATTATTCTTTTAAAGAAAATCCAGAGATTCATTAGCTGGATGACATAGTTGTTTCCAACTCTTCTGCAACTCCTTCATCTTTTGTGTTATTGCATATCCCTTTAATGAAAACCACATCAGTTGTACTTGAAACATTGCATTTAAAGAAGCATCCACATTAATTATACAGCTCTGCTTTGTAGCAGAGAGAGGCAATAATTCTTTGACTTAAGGAAAAGACAAGCAGACATTGTACTTTTCAGAATGCTTTCATTCCCACAAAAAACAAAACAAAACAAAATCCTGTCAGTCCTGAACATCAGGAAATGGTTTGATGATAGATTTTTTTAATTTAAAAATACAAACACATCATCGAAAAGAAAGAAAGTTTTTTTTAAAACTTTCATTTCACTTGTATGAGTTTAGTTCTTAGGATTATTATCTGTTAGAGAAAAGGGTACAAATTAGAAGCATCTTATTTTGCATATGGCAGGCACATAAGTATGAAGACAAACTCTGGAATTGAATTTACTAAGTAACAATATGCAGTGGAAAGAATTTCATTGTCTCTTTGGCTCTTGATTTCAAACCAGTTATTTACAGTTGAACCATTCAGTGCCGCTAAAGCCCGGGTCCCACTGCACTTACGGATGCAAAGAGGATGTAAAACATTAAAAAAAGCTTGCCATCCGTTGGAAAACGCTATGCCCATCCATTGGTGTACTCACTGCATACGTGTTTAATACCTCTAATTCCCCTCGAGCATCCATCCATTTTAGATTTCATCCGTGCAAGAAGTTTTGAGGCTGCACAAAACTTTGTGAAACGGATGAACTTTCCACTGCGTAACGATGTACATCCATGAAATATAAGGGCAACAAATGTTCTATTGTCCCATTCATCAATCAGTTAAACCGTCCGCTGTATCCTCCCTGCATCCTCTGGCCATCCCCTCAACCAGCATCCAGTGCAGCTGAAAACAGAAAGAGGGAGGAAACGAAAAGTAACATGGAATGTTCTACAACAGTGGTTAGTAAGCACGGAAATAGAAAGGGATGTAAAGCGTATGCATCGTCATATATAAATGGATTATAATGACAAACGTTTTGTATCTGGGATTGTATCTCGTATAATTTAAGGAATGTCTGTAGTAAATGTCTAGAGTATGTAGAAGGAACACCTAGTGGATCTACCGACATTTCCTTTAAAAAAGGGGGAAAACATCTGGATCTCAGTATGAGTCCCAGCAGCCGTGGTGTGTACAGACGCTCTTCACCCTTGGTCTTGGTCTTCCACACATCAATTGTTCTCCACCGCATGGATCATGACACAGCCAAAATGATAGCTTGGCGCTCATTCATCACCAGAACCAAACCTTGTTCAGACATGTTTCCACCTTTTATACAGAAGGAGAAAGAGGAGACATCCAAGAGCTGTGTGGGGTCCGAGGATGAATGGAGGCAAGGACGAAACCTGATAGATCACTGTGAATTTTTTACAAGGCCCCAAACAGAGCTTCACTGTGAAAAGGGAAATAAGAAGCATGCGCAAACTACTGAAACACTGTGCAACTCCCCATTTGGAGCAGTGGAGTGGCAAAAGACAGGATGAATAGATGATTATGGATGCCTTCCTTGAGGCTATCGCATAAACACTGATGAGATTGGTGCCATGTACTGTTGAGTGGTCCTACAATGAAATAGGGCATTAATAAAGAGCTTTGTTTATTTTTTGAATGTGTTGACCAATGAATAAATTTGTTATTGATAAAAAAAGGTCCATATGTGGTGGCAGCTGGGATGGTGGAACCAATAACAATCCCATCTAATGCTTGCAACTGGAGGTTTATCTATCCCACAACTTCCTTATCTATCCCCAAGCATGCAAAAGGCTTAACCATTTTTTTAAAAAGTTTTTCACCACACTTTATTAAGGTAAAAAAATGAACGCAAGTGACTTGAGGAAAGATAACTTTATTTAACTTTCTTAGGTAAAACTGTATGACTTTTATTAAAAAAGCAAAATGAACCAAGGAAAGTTGGTCTTAAAGAGAAGATAACGTTAAACAAGTAAACAACTCAGTCTCTGACCACTATTCTGAGTCACTCGAGTCCATCGCAGTCCAGCTGTCAGCGTGGCCAGGACTGTGGAGGTGGCTGGTGGCTTGAGTTGCTGCGTCTGAGTGCGCATGGGGGCTTGACGCCTGAGGGTACAACAGCGAATGGTGGTGTTCAGGAAGCTGTCCGAAGCTTGAGTATGTGAGGCCAATACTCTGATTGACAGATTTCATTCGAACAGGCTGTGGTCTGTGGCTGGTGGAGGAAGGAGGAGTGTAAGTTGAGGCTGTCTGGTCTGCAGGGACTGCGGTGAGCGACTGGTCGGCGTCTTGGCATGCGACGAACCTGGCTGGACTTGAGGAAGGTTCTCAGCTTAATTCACTCTCTGTTTGTGCAGGAATCCTCTGGTAGTCAATAGCCTGGTAGCGTGAGGGCCTGTTGAAAGCCGTGTGAAGGGGCTGTCTGGGGTGGAGGCAGCAGACCTGGCTGGGTAGGAAGCAGCATTCCAGCTGGGCCTTGAGGTTGTGCCAGAAGGGTGCTGTGATCTTCTAGCGTTCATCACCTGGTACTGAGGCCTTGGCAGGTCCCTCAAGAGTCTGGCTCACGTAGGTGATGAAGGTGTTCCGGTCCCAAGGATGCTCTGGTCCAAGTGACAGCTGAGAGAGAAGTTCTGTGCTGGTCTTCAACTGTGTCCCTGAATCCCCAGAGTACACTGTGGATCCTGCCCTTCAGTCTAGCCTCTCTGCCTGCAACCTCTGCGCAGCTTGGGGTGGGGAGTGGGGTGGGGTTGGCCTCTGGTGGCTGCTGCTTCTTTTCTCCATTTGTGTGAAAGCAGGGTTCATTCCTCCACCAGATCCTCCAAGTCCGCTGCATGGGAGTACAGCTGTCGGGGGGTCTCTGCTTTTGAGCCCTCTGAAGGACACCTGCCGGGACAAGGATAGCTGGTCCTGGCTGGGAAAGAGACTGGCTGTCTGTGTGCTGTCTGAGGGAGAGGGTCCTCAGAGAGGGCTGCTCCTCGTGGCGGATCTCACCCTCTCCAGCGAAACTGCACTTAGCCATTGATGTACATCTCCTGGTTAAGTGAGCTTTGACAGCGGCCTGCCCCGATTTCTTCAGGTGTAGCTTGCCATAATCGCAGGTGTAGCATGTGCTTCCACCATCCAAGAGTACATCTGCAAGTGTAGTCCAGGCTCTCTGCCTTGTCTCATCCAAGTCTGCCTGCTTCTTCTTGGTGTCCCGATACAGTCTGTGGCCTTTTCTTTCCCAGAGGTACTCTTACTTCCTCAGCCATTCCAAGCACCTGCATCATCATGCTCCTCGAAAATGGTGTACTGTTTCCTCTCTCCTTCTACTTCCTTGGCCTCTTCCTGCCTCTGCAGGGCTTGAGCAGGAGGGCCTTCAGGCGGCTGTCAGATCAGGGCCTTTACTGGAGATTGTTTCAGGGCCTTCAGGGGCTGAGCAGGCAGGCCTTTAGCAGCAGGGCTTTTGAGGGCTTGAAGGCCTTGGGGCATGGTCCACCACAGCAAGCAGCAGCAGCCAGCAGCAGCAGGTTTAGAGTTCAGTGCCTGGGGGTGGGATGCTGTTCTGTCCTTGACAGGGGTGGAATGAGTAGCACCGTTCCTCTTCTTGCCTGACTGACGAACCATGCCTGTTCCTGCAAGATGTATCTGGCAGCACGTCTTTCCCTGTATGCCCTACTGGCGATGCGTGCTGCATCCTTTTATATCCAACAGAGCTTGATGCAATCATACTCCCCCACATGCGCAGTGGAACGCTTTTGCATCTGATATACATCCGTGCGGCATCCGCTTTGTTTCCTAATAGGCGTACCGTGATGAATCCGCTTCAATCCCGATGCATCCGCCCCTTCCGCTATGCATCCGCCTTCGCAATTCTCCCAGAACCCCTTCGGAGTGTCATCCGCCTTCTACTCGCTGTCATCCGCTTAGGCTTCCTATGAACATCGTTTTCACAGTCCCTCTACATACTACCCACGTCCGTTCTTTTCCGTTCTATTCCATTCTGTTGATTGCAAATTTTTGTCCACTTTTTGGAGTGGATGACAAACGGATGGATGCCACAATTTTGCTCGTCCGCTGTGTCCTTTTTGCATACGTTTTGCATCCGTCGGCCAGTGGGACCTAGCCTTTACTTATATTGTGCTTCCAATAAGTAAAACCACTTGGTCTGATCCAAGTGGAGGTGATTGGAAGATCTGTCTGGTAATGTAAGAGGTTGCTGGAGATCCCACTTGGAAGTTCAACTGTTTTTTCTTCCTTCTTTGCAGGTTTTCAGTTATATTTGGCTTATGTCCTAAGGCAGGAGTCTCCAGCCTTGGCAACTTTGTCTTAGGATATAGGGATTTATCTCAACAAGTGGGAACAACCTAAGTGCCTACGTTTCCACAGTACCTTGGTTTTAAGGATTCCCAACCCCCTTTAATTGTTACCATTTTGTAAGAATTTCTAGCTTACTAAAGCTAGAAATAAATATCAGGCTGTAAAAAGCTGATTCAGACACACCCAAAATATTGTCTGCCTCCAATGAAAATAGCTACAGTTCTTTGAAGAACAGAAATTTTTGATAGATTGCTTGACTTTATTACTGAAGTATAATGGCATCTTTTGTGACATGGAAATTGCTTTTTTGTTTTTGTTTTTTTGAGAACTCTAAAAAAATCAATGCCCCCTTCATAGCACGAGAACAGTTTTCAGGATCTGGACCAAGACTGTGAAAAAAATCCTTTTGATTCAAGGCCTGTGGAACATTAGTCCTGCATTTCCCCCCCCCCCCCCCCCC